>JAJPUD010000269.1:9235-152596 GCA_023553655.1 Myrmecobius fasciatus | reverse complement strand
GTTTTTTAGTTGAGTCTCTAGGGTTCTCTAAGTATACCATCATGTCATCTGCAAAGAGTGATAATTTGGTTTCTTCATTACCTACTCTGATTCCTTTTATCTCTTTTTCTTCTCTTATTGCTAAAGCTAACATTTCTAATACAATATTAAATAGTAATGGTGACAGTGGGCAGCCTTGTTTCACTCCTGATCTTATTGGGAATGGTTTTAGTTTGTCTCCATTACATATGATGCTTGCTGATGGTTTTAAATAGATGCTACTGATCATTTTAAGGAAAAGCCCATTTGTTCCTATACTCTCTAGTGTTTTTAATAGGAAGGGATGTTGGATTTTATCAAAGGCTTTTTCTGCATCTATTGAGATAATCATATGGTTTTTGTTAGTTTAGTTATTAATATAATTAATTATGCTGACAGTTTTCCTAATATTGAACCAGCCCTGCATCCCTGGTATAAATCCTACTTGGTCATAGTGTACTATCCTGGGGATGACTTTCTGTAATCTCATTGCTAATATCTTATTTAAAATTTTTGCATCAATATTCATTAGGGAAATTGGTCTACAGTTTTCTTTCTCTGTTTTCACCCTACCTGGTTTAGCTATCAGCACCACATCGGTCTTATAGAAGGATTTTGGCAATATACCTTCTGTCCCTATTTTCTCAAATAGTTTGTATAGTATTGGAATTAATTGTTCTTTGAATGTTTGGTAGAATTCACATATAAATCCATCTGGCCCTGGAGATTTTTTCTTAGGGAGTTGGTTAATAGCTTGTTCTATTTCTTTTTCTAATATGGGGCTGTTTAAATAATTTATATCCTCTTCTTTTAACTTGGGCAATCTATATTTTTGTAGATATTCCTCCATTTCATTTAGATTATCAAACTTACTGGCATAAAATTGGGCAAAGTCACTCCTAATTATTCCTCTAATTTCCTCTTCATTGGAGGAAAGTTCTCCCTTATCATTCTTGAGACTAAAAATTTGATTTTCCTCTTTCCTTTTTCTTATCAAATTAACTAAAGGCTTATCTATTTTGTTGGTTTTTTCATAGAATCAACTCTTAGTTTTATTTATTAATTCAATATTTTTCTTATTTTCAATTTTATTAATTTCTCCTTTTATTTTTAGAATTTCCAATTTGGTATTTAATTTGAGGGTTTTTAATTTGTTCTTTTTCTATTTTTTTTAATAATAAGCCCAATTCGTTGATGTTTTCTTTCTCTATTTTATGCAAGTAAGCATCTAAAGATATAAAATTGCCCCTTATAACAGCTTTGGCCGTATCCCACAAATTTTGGTATGTTGTCTCCTTATTGTCATTCTCCTGGATGAAATTATTGATTGTGTCTATGATTTGCTCTTTTACCCATTCATTCTTCAGGATTAGATTATTTAATTTCCAATTAACTTTTGGTTTATTTTCTCCTGGCCTTATATTGCATGTGATTTTTATTGCATCATGATCTGAAAAAGATGCATTTACTATTTCTGCCTTTCTGCATTTGATTTTGAGGTTTTTATGCCCTAACACATGGTCAATTTTTGTATAGGTTCCATGGACTGCTGAGAAAAAAGTAAATTCCCTACTGTCTCCATTCAATTTTCTCCATAGATCTATCATACCTAACTTTTCTAACAATTGGTTTATCTCCCTAGTTTCTTTCTTGTTTATTTTGTGGTTTGATTTATCTAATTCTGAGAGAGCAAGGTTGAGATCCCCCACTAGTATCGTTTGGCTGTCTATTTCTTCTTGCATCTCTCTTAATTTCTCCCCTAGGAATTTGTGTGCTATTGCACTTGGTGCATATATATTTAATATAGATCTTGCTACATTATCTATGGTACCCTTTAATAAAATATAGTTTCCTTCCTTATCTCTTTTGATTACATCTATCTTGGCTTTTACTTGATCTGAGATAAGGATTGCTACCCCTGCTTTTTTTTTGTTCACCTGAAGCATAATATTTTCTGCTCCAGCCGTTTACCTTCATTCTATATGTGTCACTATGTTTTAGATGTGTTTCTTGTAGACAACATATAGTGGGATTCTGGTTTTTAATACAGTCTGATATCTGCTTCTGCTTTATGGAAGAGTTCATCCCATTCACATTCACAGTTAGAATTACTAATTCTTTATTTCCTGCCATCTTATTTACCCAAGTTATATTTTCCCCTTTCCTTTTCCCTTTCTCCCTTCACCCCTCCTCAGTACTTTGCTTTTGATGACCCCCTTCTCCAAACAATACTCCACCCTTTAGATCCCTTCCCCCTGTTTTTACTCCTTTCCGCTGATTCTTCTATTTTCCCTTCTATTAGTTTATCCCTTTCTTTTCCTCCTTTCCCTCCCACTTCCCTCTAGCAACAGACAAGTTTCTATGTGAAATCAAGTGGCTGATATACACTTTTAGAGCCCAACCTCATGAGAGTAAGATTTACACAATGCTCATCTCCCTCCCCTCTGTCTCTCAATTATATTAGGTTTTCTTTGCCTCTTCAAGAGATTTTCCCTTGTTTTTACCTCCTTTTTTTTTAGATCTTATTTTACCACTTTTCCCCTCTTTTCCCCAGTATGACAACCTTTCCCCCTCTAGTTCTCTTTTTCATATTATCAAAGTAATATCTAGTTAATTATACCCCCAAACTTTAAGTATCCCCCTAGTACAAATAAAGTTCTCAAAAGTCCTTTCCTTTTTACCTTTTTATGTATCTCTTGAGGTCTGTGTTTGTTTGGATGTCGAATTTTTTGTTCAGATCCGGTCTTTTCATTAGAAATAGGTGAAATTCACCTATATCATTGAATGACCATCTTCTTCCCTGGAGGATAATGCTCATTCTCGCTGGATAGGTTATTCTTGGCTGTAATCCAGGTTCCAGGCCCTTCGATCCTTCAATGTGGAGGCTGACAGTTCTTGTGTGATTCTAATTATTGATCCTCGGTATTTGAATTGTTTCTTTCTAGCTGCTAGCAGAATCTTTTCCTTGGTGCTATAGTCCTGAAATTTAACCACGATATTCCTTGGGGTTTTAATTTTGGGGTCTCTTTCAGGAGGTGATCGGTGAATTCTTTCAATGGTGATTTTGCCTTCTGATTCTACAATCTCAGGGCAGTTTTCTTTCAGGATTTCCTGGAAGATAGTGTTCAGATTCTTTTTTTCATCATGGCTTTCAGGAAGTCCAATAATCCTTAGATTGTCTCTCCTGGATCTGTTTTCCAAGTCAGTTGTTTTTCCTAGGAGATATTTCGTATTTTCTTCTAATTTTTCATTTTTTTGTTTTTGTTTGACTGATTCTTGAAGTCTTATTGAGTCATTCACTTGCATTTGTTCAATTCTTATTTTTAAAGTGTTGTTTTCTTCAGTTACCCTTTTAAGCTTCTTTTGTAACTGGCCAATTGAATTTTTTTGTTCATTGCACTCTTTTTCCACTTCACTCATTTTATTTTTCAATAAATTGGTGTCTTTTTCATATCTCTTTTGTAGGGCATCATATCCTTCTTGCACTGATTTCAGTTTATTTTCCCATTTATCCTCCAGCTCTCTTTTGAGGTTCTTTATGTAATCTTCCAGAAAGACCTTTTGAAAAGGAGACCAGTGATGGTCCTTAATAACTTCCTTTGGAGTTTTGTGCAAAGGAACTTCTGGATCTAGGGTCATCACTTCTTTCTCTTGATAAAAGCTGTCTATGTTGAGAGCTCTCTTTTGCTTCTTCATTTTTTTTTTTTTAGACAGTGTGGATATCTTTTTAAGGTAGGGGAAAAAAAAAAAACGGCGGCTGAAACGGCACCTGAAGATCTTTGCCCTGGGGCACTTCGGCGAGTTGACTTAAGGCGCTGGGCCTGTGGGGGCTAGGACTAAGTCCAAATTACTCCTTAAACAAGGCAAGTCTGCCAGAACACCTGCCCCCAATCAGGGCAGAGTGTCCCGAGTGCCTCAGATAAACTCCAAGTGTTTGGAATTTGGAGTTTGGAGTTTGGAGTTTCTGCCATGATGAGCTGAGCTGAGTCCCACCCTCACTTCCGGCCTACACCAGAGTTCTCTGACACCGGAGTCCTCTGTTAATCCCTCTGTCCGAGTTAGACAAACCTGATGTGAAGTTTTTCAGAGATATCTGCAAGCACTGTCCAAATATTTCTGGATTCGTTGACTTGAAGATCAATTCAGACAGAGGCTTATTTTATTGTTGGTTTGAGAGAAGATCAGAGGAGGACGCAGAGAGTCACCTTTTCACTCCGCCATCTTGGCTCCTCCCCCAGCTCAGCATTATTGTTTAGTCATATGTGACTCTTTGTGATTCTGTGGACCATGGGGTCATGGAGTTGTCTTGGCAAAAGTACTGAAGCAATTTGCCCTTTCCTTCTTCAATAGATTAAAGCAAAATGTCTGAGGCCCTATTTGAACTCACATTTGCCTGACTCCAGGGCCAACTCTCTATCCATTGAGCCATCTAGCTAGATGAGATAATAATTATAAAATGCTTACCTAACCTGGAGTAGGCAATACATAAGGAGGAGGAAAAGGAGGAAGAGAAGGAACAGGAAGACATAGTAAGCATTTCATAATTTTTTTTCATTTATTATAAAACAAGAGAAATGGGCTGCCTCCTTAGGCAGTGGGTTCCTTCTCTCTAAAGGTCTTCAGGGATGGGATGTCCACATGTCATATATTGTCTTGTTCCCATAGTATGTAGTCTAGATGACCACAGAGTACTAGAATGTTTCATATTGAATCTGTAGGAGCAGACCATCACATTTGCACTCCAACATCATAGTTCCATTTGTTACTCATAAAAATAGAAGTGTCACTAAAGAAAACAAAGCTAAGAAGAAGAGCTGAACCAGAACAATTTAAACAAAAAAATGTGTGCTTGAAATTTCATAATTTTTTGGACATTGAAAAATTGATTCTCAAGATTCTTAAAAAGGAAAAATTACTAAGTAATTGGAGGGGGAGGGAATCATGGAAATCCAAAAATATTTGTCTTTTTACAAATTCTTCTTTTAGCTTTGATGATATGTATAACTGACTTAGGGAATAACTTCCATGCCAATAAGTCTTTTCTTGTCTGCTGCAGTGAACTCAGTTTCATTCTTTGTGATGTAATTTCGTGCTTTCCATGTCTTTTAAGTTATTTTTGTTTTGTTTTATTGAGGAAAATGTTATAGAGACATGGCATTTCTGCATAATCTATAAGTCTTTAACCTTTCTCTTTCCTTTTTCTGACATATTACTTTCCCATGTAGTTCTCCATCTCCATTTTCCCACTTTGCATTAAAGTCACCAAACATGTTGATTTGTTTTGGAGATTTTTACCAAATTCTCTATAGAAATTTTCTACCATCTCATCTTCAGGAACTAATATTTCTGTACAAGCAGCATTTATTTGTTTATTTTGCTGAGGTAATTGGGGTTAAATGACTTGCCCAGGGTCACACAGTTAAGTGTTAAGCGTGAGATCAAATTTGAACTCAGGTCCTCCTGCCTTCAGGGCTGGTGCTCTATCCACTGCACCACCTAGCTGCCCCAGCTGCATTTATTTTCATATAGGCCTTTTGTTAATAAGTATTACTTATTATAGTATAATATATGCTGACCAAATATTCCATGAAATAATGCTTTGTGAGGTCATTGGATTCATGATAAAACTCATCTCACTAACTTTTCTTTGTCCCTCTCTAAGGAACATCTGTAAGTCATCCTTCCATTTAACCACAACTTTCTTCTTTCTTTTGATTTAATTTATAGTAAAAATGTCAAGACTGATATGACACAGCTCCTCCAGCAATATGTTCACTCTCTGATATTGGAAAAGAATATCATTTTTAGAATCCTAAGAATCAAATTAAAATTTGTTATTTTTAGTATCCTCTGACCCTTTAATGTCACTTTCTGTAAAGAAACAGAAGGAAGGCCATTTTGGTGTGCTTGACTGGTTTTCAGGAAACATGCTTGGTCTTTTAATAGTCACACCTGAAATTTTCCAGCATGGTAGAAACTGCTAAAAGTTGTACTCTACTGGCATAGCCATTGAGAACTCGGGATCATACTCATGAAACAGAAAGGTATTAGAATAGGATTTTAATGGCGGGTTGGAACATAAACTCGCTTGTAAAATCTTATGAAGAAGGATGAATAGTATTATCTGATAAAGCAGAGTGAAGCAATGGACAGTGAACTCAGTTTAAAGGAATCTTGGCTAAACTTCCAAATAGGAAGTCGTTCTGAAGGCATTCCAAGATGAATATGCAAAGAAGATGGCAAAGAAAAAAAATGGAAAATATTTGCAAAATCAATTTCAATTTTTTTTTTCCCATCAAGGATAGTGAAATGACCACACGTACTCTAGCACCAGTTTCTAGGGTGCTCACAGAAGAGATAGAAATGGCATTAAAAAAAAAAATGAAGTGAAAGTGATTGTATTGGACCAAGCATATGTAGAAAGATAAGATATATAGTAACATTTTTTTTTGTCCTGAATGAAACGTCAATGTCATACTTACCTATTTTTTTTTATGAGAAGGAGCTGCAAAGGAAAGCTAACACAATAAATAAGTCAGAATTCATAAAGATTTGGACATATTAAAACATTGTGCCGAATTGGAAAAGATGAAATTTAATGTTAATAAATGTCAAACCTTCAACTTTTCCAAAATCCACCATCATATGTATGGGAGATGGAGGCATTTTAATATTAATTTGTCTGGGAAAAAAAAGTTGTGAGATTTTAAATAGATTACATACAAGATCAGTAGTTAAGTTAATAGTGGGATGTGTCAGCTAAGAAAACTTCTCAAACTCAGGCTGAATAGAGGCATGATATCCAGGACTTGGAAAGGGATAATCCTATTATATTGTGTCCTGATTAGAGCATATCTCTAGTTCAATTCTGGGTTTATTGATAAACATATCTAGAGGAAGGGAATCAGGATTATGAAAGGGTTTGAGTGATGCCATGAATGTTGACTAAATGTAGGTAGCATGCTATAATGGGGAGAATAATGAATTTGGAGTCAGAAGCCCTGTTTTCCAACTTCCTGTGTGACCCTTTGGGAAGCTTTTTGATTTTCTCATCTATAAAACTTGGGATTTCTGATGACCTTTATGTTCTTCCAGTTCTAACCTATGGTTTTGTCAGTGAGGACATCTTTAACTTGGAAAAGAGAAGACTTGGGAGGGGACAGCTTGCCAGTATGATTTGAAAGAGTACCAAATGGCTTGTTCTGTTTGGCAAAGAAGTAGGAGCAATTCATGCAATTTACAGAGAGATAGTTTTAAGTTTAATGTAGAGAAAATCTTGCTAATAATTAAAGATATCCCAAAGTGGAAAAGCTTCTTTGAGAGGTAATGGACTCCCTCCTCATTAGACTTCTAACTATATCTGGGTGGTTATATCGTACAGGGAATTCTTGTTCAGGCCTCTGAGTTTTCTCTTAACACCAAGATTCTCTATGGGAGTATGATAGTTAGTTAAGTATCACCTTATAGGCTCTGCCTTCAAGGAGCAGATAAAGTGCTTAATTTTTCTTAGGAAAAAGAGGCATTTTCTACTTGATATGACAAAAAAAATTATGCTTCAGTTCAGTAATTATTTTTTATTAAGTCATAGCAATCAAGAATTTGCTTTTCTTTGTATTGAATGAACCTTTTCTATGACCATGACTCCCAGTTGTATATATTCAGCCCAGTCTGAGCTTCAATCTCACATCATCAATTTGCCCAGTGGGGCTTGCAAACTTGATATCCCAGAGACATTTCAAGCCCCATATGTTCAAAATTGAACTCATTGCCTTTCAAGCTAAATCTTACCACTCTTCAAATTTTCCCTATTTCTGTCAAAAGCACTGCCATCCTTCTAAGTTTCCTAAATTTGTTCTCAGCATTATCCTAAGGATCTCATTCTTATCACCGTCATCCAGTCAGTTGCCACCATTTTGCCATTTCTACCTTGACATTTCTTGAATCTGAGCAGATTTCTCTACTCATTCACCAACCATTTTAGCTCAGACCCTTATTACCTCTCTTTTTGATTACTATTTAATTAGTCCTCCTTATTCATCCTTCCCCGTTCTAATCTGTTTTCCTTGCCAATGCTAAAGTGATTTTCCTATTAATCAACTCTTGTAACTTTTTATTCCCTGAAAAGTAAAATATAAACTCTTCTGTTTTAACTTTTAAAGCCTTTCACAGCCCAGCCCTAACATCTCTTTCCAGCATCATTGGATATTGTACCTCCTCTAATTTTTTGCAATTCAAGCAAACTGGCCTTTGTTCTGTATTTCATATACAGTATTCCTCTTTTCATGGCCACATCTTTGGATGGACAATCTCTCATGCTTAAAATCTCTACACCCTCACCATCTTTTACATGAAATCTTTGCTTGTCACCTCAACTTCATGTGCCCTCCATCTCAGGCTACCTTCTGTTGAAACTTTAAATACCTTTGTATTTAATACAATACAATCTAATGCCTTTTTATTTATTTAGATCTGTTCTTTTAATATTTTTGAAGTTTATTTTGTCAGAAATCATGTTTCCTCATTTTATCCGTGTCACTATTTGGAGAAACAAAGAAATGTATTTTTGTATTTATGACATTCTTTTTCATACTCTTCTTTATTTATAGAATATAGTCTTCTTAGAACCACTAGAGATTTTAATTACCAGAAATTTGAGGGCTTTATTTTTTATTTTACTTTTTTTAATTTTTAAATTTTGTAGTTTCCAAGGAAGTTTTTTTTGTCTTGTAGTTTGACTTTATTTTTAATAAAATTTTATTAATTTTAAATCATTTTGGAAGCTCAAAACTGCTCTTATTTTTATCTTGAATGAGGCATTTTTGTTTTGTTGTTCAGTGTACTAGATATATTTATGTTCAGCATACATGAGATTCTTGGACTTGAAGAGTGTGTTAATCAGAAATAGCCACTGAATTATTTTAGTTTATCACATATGTAAGAAAAGTGTGGGTTTTGAGGTAGTGTGGTGGAGCAACATGGAAGCTTGGACTCAAATCTTGCCCCTGGCACACAGAGGCAGTATGACACCTTGGTGCCTCTGAGAATATCAGTTCCTGACAGGTGCTGATCTTCATTGGTAAAGAAAATTGCCTTTCTGGGAGTTCTCTCTACCAGTAAAATCACAGGTTCAGCTTCTCCCCCACATCCTCACACCCAATAGAAGGGTTAGAAGCAACTTTTCCATTTCAAACTGATCTGAACCAAGCCATTGCTACACTAAATATAAACCCCATGCTTTACTTTACCATGAAGTTTGTTCCCTTGCTAAAATATTTATCTTAGAATATCTTTAAATGTTAAGTTCATAGTACAATTAAATAGAATTCCAATTCTTTACAAATTGATTTATAGTCATCTTTGTAGGAGCACATCTACTTTATGGTTATTATTGCACTTGCCTATGTAATTAATTTGATAGCTTGGCACAATTAGTTATCAATAAGGTAGTAGTCATAGGATTCATATCCTATTTCCTTCTTTTCTCTTAGTAGCTAATTTTTATTATGTGTTTAGGAGACTTATTTTCTGGGTTCTTCTGTGTGAGTTCTGACTAAATTTTACAGATACCCTCTCATCTCATTGTTTGAAATCTGACATGAGGTTTGATCTAGAAATGTCTGAATGGGCTTTGTATATAAGCCAGAAAAAGCCTTGTCTACTTGATGTAAGGGATTCTGCAATTTTATATCTTATATTGCTCTAAGATCTCATATAAATAGTTCCAGACCCCTCTCGAGCTTGCTAAACCAAGTCCCTCATTAAACTTCCCTTCACATAGAGGGAACTCTCACACACACACACACACACACACACACACACACACACACACACACCCCCATCCCATCCCATCCCATCCCATCCCATCCCATCACTGAACCAGAAATTGTTTTATCAAGTTCTTGGCACAAGAATAGGTTGTGGCAATGTAACAAGACTGAGGATGAGCTAAGGTAGTGGAAGAGGTAGAAGGTGTGTAGGTTGAGTCTTCCAGTTTATGTATCAGTCCAAAGTGTGCTCTTCTTCGTGTTACCATCAGTACTACCTACTACCAAATAGTTGGAGATGGGTTGCTATCTTAATGAGTCCTTTACTTCCCAAACTGTGTTTTTGAGAAACACTCATGTAGGATGCAACTCTGCTTGCACAAGAGTATTCTAAACCATTAGCTCTTTGGGGAATCCTACGTTCTATACTTCACTTGCAGACCTAATGATAAATATATTATTGCAACAGTCCCAGGACACAGATGTTGTTATAGGTGTGTTGGGACTTGAAATAGATTTTAGAGTTCAGTGTTGTTATATGTGTCCAGCACATGGTAACTTTAATAAATGCATAAATTCCTGTTGATTGATTATATTTCATTCTCTTCTAACTATTCTTTTTATAACCCATTTTAAACACCTACAAAGTCACATGACCTATAAAATATATGAAAACATGCTAAGAAATTTCAAGATCTTAGATACATATTTCCACATTAAGTTATATTCTTGTTCAAACTTTAAAGAGAGAATAAAAGAAGAGCAATCCTGGCCCAGCATAAGGTTGTTTACAAAATTAAATTGTTGCAGGCTTTCAAAGCCAAGTAGGAAATAAGAAATCACCTTTTTGGAAATGCATAGGGAAAAAAATTGGCTTTAGTAAAGGGGATATTTTATTTTTAAAAGGAAATTCCATTACTTAAAGTAAAACAAGGATTACGTGTGTATAGGGGGCATAGGGATAAAAATATGACATAAAAATTTTACATAACTAGGTTCAATCAAGGAGAGAAAAATTAGCTTGTTTATTTGTTTGTTTTAAGGGACACTCTCTATTAATAAGAACACATACTCCACTTAATTCTCTTTGTCCCTCTCTTTGAGTGAGAAGGATCTGCTTTGATTTCATTCTCTTTTGTGGAATCCCAAAATTCATGGTGGATGGAACAAGTTGAAAATTTAGCTGAGTAGCAGTGTTTCTACTGGGCCTATATCCCAAAGAGATTTTAAAGGAGGGAAAGGGACCCACATGTGCAAAAATGTTTGTGGCAGCCCTTTTTGTAGTGGCAAGAAACTGGAAATTGAAAAGATGCCCATCAATTGGAGAATGGCTGAATAAATTATGGTATATGAATGTTATGGAATATTATTGTTCTGTAAGAAATGACCAACAGGAGGATTTCAGAGAGGCCTGGAGAGACTTGCATGAACTGATGCTGAGTGAAATCAGCAGAACCAGGAGAACATTATACACAGCAACAAGACTATACGATGATCAATTTTGATGGACATGGTTCTCTTCAACAATGATGTGATTCAAACCAATTGTGCTGCGATGAAGATAGTCATATGCATCCAGAGAGAGGCCTGTGGGAACTGAGAGTGAACCACAACATAGCATTTTAACGCTTTCTGTGAATATTTCCATGCATTTTGTTTTCCTTCTTAGGTTGTTTTTTTCTTCTTCTCTTTCTAGATCTGATGTTTCTTGTGCAGTAAGATAACTGTATAGATATGTATACATGTATTGTATTTGTCATATAATTTATCCTATCTAGCATGTATTTAGTTTCCCTTCCTCCTGGGGTTGGGGGTCCCCCGGCAAGGAAAGGGAAAGCTTGGGGAAAAAAACGTTTTTTTGCAAAGGTCAATGTTGAAAGGTCACACATGTTTTGTAAATAAAAAAGAAAATTTAGCTGAGTGGAAAAGTGGTGGTGGAAATGGTGGTGCTAGGGAAGCCTCTTGATATTGTGGGTAAAATCGTGATTAGGACTTAGTATAACTATAGGATATTTTAAGTATTCTTGGAAATGTAAACTTTATTGTACATATTGGTTCTTGCATTTTGGTGACATCATAAGACTAACAAGATCTTTTATTTGCAGGAGGTTGAACTGTTTTTGAAATGCACATGTACACCCCAGGAATACCAGCTTAATTATGTTTAAAACTTGATTTTTAAATGAGACTTTAGACAGTCATTTGGAGGTCTTCTAAAAGAATGTCCAAACTGCTTACCAAATGTTGCATTCTTTTACCTTCTTCTAACGTTGGTGCATTTAATTTTGGGGTTTTTTAATAATTAAAACTTGAAGGAAGATATTTGAAGAGAGTGAGTTACTCTGGAAATTTACCAGTCAATCTTGAAATGTGTAAAATCATTTATGGTACTTTAGAAGTTATTGACCATCTTGACTACTTCACATTGTCTTTCCCTTTTATACTTGTTCCCTCCTAATACATCCCTCTCCCCACTTCAAACAACCTAAAAATATCAACTGGAAAAGTTTCCTACATAAGGGAAAAATAAGCTGTTCCACAGATGATTGAATTGTTCTAGGGGGCAATTGTTTATTATCAATCTGCCTTATCTATCTTCTACTTAATTTCACTTTCATTAAGAACTTTTCATCATTACATAACATCAGCATTGTAGCAGATGATTTTAATTGTTCTAGGTAACAATTATGTATTATCTACCTTATGTATATGTGTGTGTAAACATTTCTATATATTTATTCATACACACACACACATACACTTTCCTTAATTTTATTTCTGTTAGCAACTGAATCATCTATCGGGAACTTCTTGCTTGTTGCCTCACCTACTTAGGTATTTTAGAGCTCACTTTTGAAGGCTGCTTTGGAGATTGAGAGAACAATTGACATTCTAGGATTTGTTGATTGAGATTTTCAGATTAGTACTAGATGTGGGCTTCCATTTACTAAAACAGCTCTGCATTTGATTTTATAGACTATTTTCATGATCATATATAAGCACAAAACATTTACTTAATTTTCCATAACAAGCTTAACAGTTCAATTACTGATGATTTTCATCTAAATAGGCCATAAATAGTCCTTTTAATGTATCAAATGAAACTATTGAATTCCTAAAACATACAGCCTTGAAAAATTTAGTTAAATCCCTATTGGGGGGCAGCAAGGTGGCACAGTGGATAGAGCACCAGCCCTGAAATCAGGAGGATCTGAGTTCAAATTTGGTCTCGGACACTTAACATTCCCCAGCTGTGTGACCCTGGGCAAGTCACTTACCCCAATTGCCTCAGCAAAAAAAAGAAAAAAAAATCCCTATCGGGATTTCTGACCCCACACTAAGATTTTTTAGGTTCCTGTCATTACAGAAGATTTTTTTTAAATAATTCATATGTGCTTAAAATAAAAATGAAAGAATGTTGAGTCTGCAGTCTCCCAGATATTTTTCAGGAAAACATCTTTTTAGCCACGCTTTCTCCATGACCCCTTGAGTGTTGAGGAATTCTTTTTTTCTTATTGGGAACAAGCTAAACATTGGAGGACAGAAATATTCTCATTAGGCATAAGCCTAAACTCCAGGAAGTCACGTGTCCCAGGATGTAGACAGCTTTGCTGGCCATTGGGCAATGGTTACTTCCTTTTCAGTACATCCAATGAATCCCAAGTCTTTTGCTATTTAATCCATTCACTATTCTCATTACATATGCTGAGCTGCTCACCTGGAGTGCTTGAGCCTCTCCTTGCAAGGACCACAGAAATGTTTCCTGTGTGTCTCTGAAGATGCCTCTGAGTAGTCAGTTTGGGTAAAGGGGTCTAGTCCCTGTCCCACACAGCAATGTGCTTAAATGGGTGAGATATTTCAAAACAAAGAAAAATAGGATAGTATAAGCCAGCATCTTTCTTTGATTCTGTGTCTCTATATTTATCATGAGATCATAGACTCAAAGATCTAGAGCTGGAAGGGACCTTAAGCTATCTAGTCTAGAGATACCTGAGGTCCTGAGAGTGCAGGCAACTTGCCCAAAGTTACACAAGCAGTTAAGAGTCAGCACTGGGATTGGAACCCAAGTTCTAAGAGTTCAGTACTAGTGTTCTTTGAAATAGATAATAATAGGTCCCATTGTAAGATCTAACCAATACTGAAGCAGATTTAACTTTTCTTTACTATAACAATATTTCTGCCTTGTTTCATGTGCAGCAAGAACAATTAAATGGGAAAAGTACTTAAGTCACTAAGCAGAATTACACATGCACTAAGTTACATTTTTTGGTGGTTCAGTTTTTTTCCTTTTTTATCCCCTCTCCCTTCCCCCTTCCACTCTATCTTACTGGACTGGAGAAATTAACCTCTTTAATTTGGGTCTTCTTTCACATCACTACTGTGCTCTTTATTCTTAGCTGATGGGAATTAGTTCTCTAACTTCTTTGATCAGATTTTTTTCCCTTTTTCATCAGTATAAATTCCTTTTACTCTGTCCTGTAGAAAATATTTTTCTTGTTTATTTTGCTCATATCATATTTTAATATCATAAGGAAATGTGCTGCATTAAAATAAATATTACAGGAATCCTCTTGTGCATTACTTTGTAAACCAAAGAATAACATCCTAATTTATCTTTTATGTAAATTTAGATTCTCTTAGTTTCCTGAAAATGAGGAAAGCTCACCCATAGATGTCATTTAGTCCAACTTGTGCCTCAACAAAAATCCCCTCTACCGTATACTACAAAAGTATTCATCAAGTTTTTGCTTGAAGTACTTTGATAAGGAGAAAACTCATTCAACTTTTGGATAGTTGTTTGTTAGGAATGTATCAAGCTGGAATTTACCTCTCTGCAACTTCTGGTTACTCGCAATTCTGTGCACCAGAGCTATGGAATAGAAAAGTAATTCTCTTATATCTAGGTTGTATAATTTTAAGTTGTAATCCATGAAAACAAGGACTGTGTGTCTTACTGTTTTTTGTGTGTCTCTCCTAGTATTTCTCTCTTTCCCAAAAATTTATTTTAAGAAGCAGAATAAGCAAAAAGAAAAAATAGAAAAGCAATGCAAAACAAAACAAAACAAAAGAACATTATCATGTGCCCAGCAGAACACCAGGAAGGATTCAAAATATATGACAACAAAAAACAATTTAAGAAAGTATACATAAGTAGGGGCAGCTAGGTGGCGCAGTGGATAGAGCTCCAGCCCTGAAGTCAGGAGGACCTGAGTTCAAATGTGATCTCAGACACTTAACATTTCCTAGCTGTATGACCCTGAGTAAGTCACTTAACCTCAATTGTCTCAGCAAAAAAAAAAAAAAGAAAAGAAAAGAAAGAAAAAGAAAGCATACATAATTTAAAGAAATTGTATTTACGTGTGTATCTTTTCTTTATTTCCTTGTAATTTTTTCTTTTGTTCTCTTCATCTTATTTACTTTATCCTTTTTCCAATTTCATCCCCTACCCCCACACAGGCTATAGTTAAGAAAGGATAAATTTATATATAAGTATGTAGATACACACACACACACACACACACACACACACACACACACACACACATATATATACCTTTCATAGTATATATGTAGTGTTGCCTATTGAACCCAATCATGATATGAGTAGATTTTCAGAACTAGGAGACCTCCTCCCCCTTCCAATGCCATGCCTCTGTGTCTATTCTTCCTCTGCACCTCATTTGTATAATATGATTATTATTTTTATCTTAACTCTGCCAATCTTTCTTTTGATTTTATCCTATTATTGGTGTAAATCTTTAAAAGTATACATTTCCCATGGGAAAAAAAATAAACAATTTGTCTATATTTTACTAGTTTTTCCATGTTAAGTTCCTTAAAATTGTTCTTTGATAAGATTGGCTCTTACATGTTAAATTTTCTTTTAAGTTCAAGTTTGGTAGATAGGAAGTCCTAAAAATCTGGAAGTTCATTAAATATTCTTTTTTCTCACTGAAAATTATAGATAATTTTGCTGGATACGATATTTTTGGCTGCAGGTCTAGATCTTTTGCTTGTCAGTAGATGTGATTCCAAGATCTGCAGTCTTTTATTATAGCTGCTGATAAGTCTTGTACAATTTTAACTGCAGCTCCAGCATCTTTGAATTGTTTTTTTATTTCTTGCAAAATTTTCTATTTGATCTGGGAGTTTCAAAATTCAGTATTTTGAGTATTTCAAGTATTAGGCAATAATACTCTTGTGTGTTTTTTACAAAGGATCTCTTTGAGGTGGTGGTTGGTGGATTTTTTTCTATTTCTGCTTTCCCTTCATGTTCTATCACCCCAGGACAACTTTATTTCCTGCATTATTGTGTCAAAGTTCTCTTTTTGATCACACCTTTCTGGCAGTCCAATTATTCTTATATTTCTCTTCTTGATCTGTTCTCCAGATCTGTTGTTTTTCTTATGATATATGTTTCACATTTTCTTCTATTCCCTCATTCTTTATAATCTGTTTTGTTATTTCTTGGTCTCATAGTTTTACTGTCTTCCCCTTGCTCAATTCTAATTTTCAAAGAGTTATTTTCATCTTTGAGACTCTGTACCTCCTTTCCTAATTAATTAATTATTTTTCTAATTAAAATTAACCAAACTTTTTTTTCTTAATCTTCTTGTTTTTCTTGGTTTTTATTTTTTTCTTTAGTTTTCTTTAATATCTCTCATTTGACTTTTGAATTTTTTTTTTTTTTGAGTTCTTTAAATTCTCTCCCAGCAGGGAGCCATTTCGTGTTACTCTTTGGGGTAGAAACTTTTTTTTTTTTTTTTTTTTTTAAATACTAAAGTGTTCTCTGAAGATGAATTCCATTCTTATATGTTTCAATGATGAAGTTCTTTCTTCTTTGCCAGTTCATTTTTTTTTAAAATAAGAGGTATTAGTGAAAGCACCTCTGATTGTGGAGTGGAGGAAATGGTGCTTCAAGCTTCCCTTCAGCTCTCTACTCTTTCCAGGAACCCCAAACCAAGAGCTCCCAATAGTGCTCTTGTCCCACTGCCTCTGCACTCACCAGGTCCTGGTTCCTTCTTGTCCCAGCCTCTCATCAGCACATCTGGACCTGGGATTCCCAATCAGTCCAGGTTCCCTCAGCCTTCCCAAAAGACTTAAACCCCAATTCCACAAACAGTCCTGGAGGTGAAAGTCTCTGTGGTTCCTGCTGAGGCTGCAACAACAACCCAGATATCCAGAGGGGTCCCCACTTGATGAAACTACAGAGATAGCCTGAAGGTGTTTGTACTTCAGACAGGTTATTCCCAGCTCAGGGTCTTTTTTAAGATCGTACCTGGGGGACCCCTGTTCTGCCCCTAATATTGATTTTTCATCAATCTATATTTGCCCTGAGGCACACATTTGTTGGAGAGTTTGAAATTTATCAACTTATTCTTCCATCTTCCCAAAGTTCTCCAGTACTTTTTTATACATATCAGAAATTTCATGGATTTGTCAAAACTCAGACTAATTAAAATCAGTTTTTTGGCAGATCCTTTGGTAAATTAGTGAAACGATCAAAGTCAGGTATTAGAGGAGAGGAAGAAAAAGAGCTAGGATAGTCTATAAATGGATTGCCATTGTTGCCCATTCATGAATGAAGGAGAATTAGCTTGGGAATGAAGAACCACATTAAACAAATTGGATTCATTTGTTTTCCAGAATAATCATGCCCAGTTTTGTTTTCAAAGAATTGTACTATTTCAAAATTTGACAGGATCTAATGATCAACTAGTTCAGCCTATACCTGAAAAAGAATAAATTTTATAATATACTTAACAAGAGATCATTTAGCTTTTGTTTAAATATTTCTGATGAAAGGGAACTCACTATCTGTCAATATAGCTGACTCTACTTTCTCAAAGTTGTAATTATAAGAAGGTTTGATTCCTATATTGCTCATTATTGTCCTTCCTTATAGTGCAATAATATGATTTTACATTCTATCATGATTTGTTAAGGGTAGGTAGGTGGAGCAATGGATAAAGAGCCAAGGCTGATCTCAGATATAGGAAGTCACTTAATCTCTGCCTCAGCTTCCTCATCTATAAAATTGGAATGATAACAATAGCACCTACTTCCCAGGGTTGGTGTGAAGATAAAACAAAATAATAATTATAAAGCATTCAGCACAATGCCTAGCAGATAATCAGAGCTACATAAATGTTTGCTGTTGTTATTTCAGCCATTTTCTTATTGATTTTTCTGACTTTTCAATATTTCAAAAAGTGCTGCTGTAAATATTTTAAAATATGTCACTGACATCTATGGGTTCATAGATGTGATCCTTAAACTGATTCTCTCTCTGTCCTACGTATACCATTGAGCCTTGAAAGGGAAAAAAGAATCTCCTTACTCTTCATAGTTCTAGATAAAACAACATCAATAAAAACTATTCTTTAGACCAAATATACTAAATATAATATTACATTTTCTGTTGTGTCAGGGAACTATTGCCTGCAAATGAATTTAAAATTTGTGTTGTAGAAGTCTTCTCCAGTAAATAACTGACACATAACTTCATTATATGGTATCCTGTGTACTTCTGACATTTTCCCAAAATTTCAGTGAATTGTGCCTTTAACACAATCTTAGATTAAAGAAAGATGTTTGTTAACTTTAGAATATATTTCACCTAATGCTCTGGAGAGTATTCAATTTGTGATTGTAAATGCTGCTGTACTTTTCATTTTATCTTTAAAATAAAGTCTACCTTTTTCCTCCTTAGGGGAGGAAAATGTCACAGGATTAGCTGTGTCACCAATTACTTAACATGTGAAAACTGATCTCTCAATGGTGATAAATTGTTTATTTCTTCCTCCCTCTCCTTTCTCTTTCTCCTTCCTCTTTCTCCCCCCCCCCTTTGGCTCTCCCTGCACAGCAGCTGTCCTTAAAGAAAAGTGACTAGATTGAGTTCAGAAGGAGACTAGTGTGGGTGTACATTAATTTGGGAAGATGCACTAAATATAACAAATCAGCCGTGCATTGAAATTCATTCTCAACATCAGTCTTTTTCTCACTAGGATAAATGAAAATCATAACTAAAAGAAACTGTGAATTTCTATCATTTAATAGTAGAAATGTTTTGTTTCATTTTTGAAGTTGAAAATTTTATCTTATTCTTTTGTCCTTACATTGACTCTTTTTTTTTCCTTCCCACTCATCATCAGTATTAATGCATATTGACCACATTTGTCCTGCCTGTCCCTCTCAGCAATGAATAGAATTTTATTTCTTCTCATAGTTAGGAGTCATTTGACTCTTTCTTCTTGGTAGTCTCTGTCAGAATTCTTGATGAGAGCATTGCTAATAAATATTATCAACTTTGCAAATGATTGGGTATAGCCATAATAGTGGTGGAACTGAATTTAAGTTGACTTATTAGCTCAGGACTCATACTAAGGTCCAACAAAATGAAATGAAGCTTATTATTGCCCTTTAAGCAGTTAATTCTTTCTGTTTTTGTGTCTAATGGCTGTGCGTGCTTCTATTTTCCTTTATTTTAGCAAGTTCCATAAGCTATTGTTTTATTAATGGAAAAGGTTAAAGACTTTTAAAATATTAATTATTTAGTTCATGAAATTAGCTTTTCTTTTTATATTTGACTTATTAAATATGTTCTGTGAGGGTATTTCTTCATCTATTCCCAGCTATATGAAGTAACCATTTGATAAATGTTTGCTTTTTTTTTCTTCCTTGTGTCTCTGCAGTTCTTATCCAGAAGCTAAAAACAAAGTCTACAATAAGTTGGTGTTCAGTGCATTTATTTTGTTGTTTAACTGAAGATAATTACTGAATAACATTCAAATTAATATAGTAGTTTTTCCATGGGAAAACTGGAGGTAGAGTTGATATTTTCTTGTTTTTGCTTAAAAAACTTAGGGCAAAATTGTAACCTTTGGATGGAAATGTTATGGTCATTGGTGTTGAAGGGAAGATAGTGATTTAGTGATTACTATCTGTCAGCATGAATAGTGACGTTACTCATAACACCATGTAGTTACTCATTTCTTAGAACTGATTAAGCATTGAATACCCAAGTGGCAACTTCTGGGCGGGCTGGTTTTATTTTGTTTTGTTTCATTTTATGTCTCTTCTCCCAACTCCATTTTTTTCCTCATGTATCTCTGAATAACAGTCAGAACTCTTATATTCTAAGATATTTCATTGTTTAGTGACCTTGGAATATGAACTGATCTTGGAGTAGGTGATACTGAAGAGATAAAACAAGCAGGGCATAGCCTGGATAAGCCTCTAGAGGTGAAAGCATGACTTTTTTAGGTCCCAACTATTTCATCATAAAGCTGACTTAACACATTTCACCAACCTGAAAGGAGAAAATAAACCACGTTAGAACAAATATTCCCTTTATCTCCTTTTGTCTCCAGGTGCATCCATGCTGTTCTGTCATGTCTTTCTCCTCTGGAGATAGTTCTAATATGACTATTCTGTGCCTCAAATCCTGGTAGAAGATGGGGAAGCAACACAGAAGTCCCAGATTCCTACTCTTGCTGAGGTAGAGGTGACACAGAAGATGCATTTTGTAAACCATAGAATAAAGGAAGTTACTCACAAGAAGGAAATGCCATGTGTTGCCTACTGCTCACTCTTCCTCAAAAAGGAGAACAGAGAAAGAGACATTTTATTGGGTTCCTTTAATCAAAATCTGTCTTGTTTTTTTCCTCTCTAGAGAGGAGCAAATTAAAGTAATTAGATAAGGAAAACTTTTGGTTTGAACAGCATCATATAGTGGTAGTACCAGCTGTGTTAGTATTAAGATTTACATCCTTCAGTTTTCCCCAAAAAAAGGATGGGGGAAGAACAAATCTGGCCTGATTAGCCTTATATCTTGAAAAGTTTGAATCATTCACTTTCAAGTATTCTTAGTAATTCTTGGTGCTTGATATATATATATATATATATATATATATATTCTTTTTGATGGAATTTATCTCTTCACAGTTCCATTAGATGTCTGGACAAATTAGATTTTGTAGTCTTAAGAGTTTTTGCTTGTTAGCCTGAAAGATCTAGTTCTTTAATATGATCTATTATGTGACTTCTAATCTAATATGATTGATTTAAAACTGGAAGGTTATTTAATCCATCCCCTAATTTTACTGATGACATTGAGGTTCAATGGCATTTTGAATATCTTAAAGACATCCAGATGTTTAATAAATCTTAGATTTATTAAAGACTTTTTATTTATTTATTTATTAAGACTTGGGGTCATTGGTTTTAAGTCCATTATTCTTTACTTTTTATGCCATAGAAATAAACTAAATTCACAATAATCTTAAGTTTCTTTAAAAATGATTTTTAAAAAAAGGCTGAAGAAAAATAAAATGGAGCTTTATTTTAGCCAATGTAATTCAGTTTCATCATTCATACCTTAAACCGAAAGAACCTGATGGATCAAAATGCCATTATCATATTTAGTCAGTTAATAAGCATTTATTAAGTGACTGCTATCTGTCATTATTGACATAGTTATGAAATAATTTCTCCACTTACCTTCTGTATGTCTTGGGATGCTTCCCAGGAGTGTATTGTATTTACTAAGAATTCATAAGAATTCTCTCTCCATTGTAGCTCTACGATCAGTAACAATAGAAATTTCACTGGGTTAACCAAGCAAAATCACCCCCATTGCTATTATTACTATCATCATCATAATCATCTAGCAGCTTAAGACAGTAGCTAAGCCCAGAGCCTAAAGTACATTCACAGGTAAGGGGTGGGACTTAGAGCTAGTAAAGAAAACTGAGAAATAGTTAGATAGGTAGCAGATGAACCAAAATAGAGCAGTGTCTTGAGAGAAATCACTCTCTGGCCAGTTGTTTTTCTGAAAAGCAATGTTTCTCTTTCCATTGGTGTGTGTCCCAACAAAACAAGTGCACATCCTTTCCTTTTCATTCTTTACTTAATTTTTTCTAGTTCGGCTCCAAACATCATTCAAACAAAACTGCATCCTTCAAAGCTGCTAATGATCTCTAATTGCCAAATCTAATGGTTTTTATCTCGAATTTTATTCTCTTCATCTTCTTTGCAACCTTCAATGCTATTAATTTCTCTCTTCTCCTTGATATGTTTTTCTCTAGATTTTCATGATACTTCTCTCTCCTGGTTCTCTGAGAATCATTGGCTATCCCTTCTCTGTTTCCCTTCAGTCAAATCATGCCCAATAAAATGAGGCTCTCTCAAAACTCTCTCCTGGGTCTTCTCTTTTTATTGTATTTATTTATTTTATTTGGTGATCTCATCAGCACCCATGATTTCGGTTATCACCTCTGAATGACTCTTAGCCAGCCCTACACTCTCTTCTAACCTTTGTCTCCCATCTCCAAGGCCCTTTAAGACATCTCCAATCGGATGTCCTATAAGTAGATACTTCTTTTACTGCCAAGGGTCCCTCCGTGTTCCCAGTCATGCAGGCTGTAAGCTCGGGGTCACCTCGGACTCCTCATTCTCTTGTTCCTCCTACTTGGTCAGTGGTCAAGCCCTTCTTTTCTCTTTCGGCCTTTCTCTCGGCTGGCACTGCCGCCACCGTGGTGCGGACCCTCATCACCTCATGCCTGGACTATTGAAGTAGCTTCTTGCTTGGCATCCCGGCTCAGTCACCTAATCTGACACATCTGTCTTCACCAAATAGTCCTCTTCTCAGCCCTCATATTAATCATCCTGCTGCTTAGGTCCACTATGTTGCTCCCCTATTCTATCAACAGTAGTAGTTCCCCATTAGCCTTGAGATCAAATGTAAAATTTTCTATTGGCCTTGTGGAGCTCTGCCTTACCTGGCCATTTCCTATCTTCTCAGTTTTCTTAGGGCATTCTCCCTTCCATGGACTCCGTAGTCTAGAGATGGTGGCCTCCTGCTAGTCCTCCCATGTGGCGTTCCACTTCTTGACATCACTATGCTTCATGTCTGGGGCTCTCTCTCCCACCTCATCTCCAGCCTCCCTGGTTTCCTTCAAGTCTCAGCAGAAGTCCCACCTTTTTTAGGAATCCTTTCCCTGTCCTCTTAGTACCTTCTCTCTGAGCTTACCCCCAATTTAACCTGTATATATCTTATTTGTGTAATTGTCTGTATGTCTCCCTGGTTAGGCTATGGTTCTGTGAGAGGAATAACTGTTTTTTTATCTTCTTTGCTTCTCTAGCACTTGGCATAAGTCCTGGTATATAGTAGGTGCCAAATTAATGCTAGTTGACTGATTTATTACCTGACTGAAACTCAAAAACAAAAAACAAAAACCTGTCTTTCTGTTTGATGGGACCTCAGATTCATAAGTGATCTTGCCATAATATAGGTATTTGATCTATTGCTTTTCAGATATATCCTTCAAAACTCTGAAAATAGTCATATATGAAAGTGAGCTAAGGGACAACAATGCACAGCAACTATTTTTAGCTCTTCAAAGCTCTGCCTTCCAACATTTCCTTTCAACACATCCATCTCAAGGATAGTTCCCCCCCAAGTCCTTATTACTGTTTATTGCTCCTCAATATTTTATTTGACATTTTCTTCTCAAGCTGATCTTATCCTTAAAAAATGTTCATTTTATGGTCTATTCAGCAACCAAAATATCCACATATGAAAGGGGTAGTGCCTGACAGAATTCACATCTCTATAGCTTCAAGAATAATTTGTTTGAAATAATCTGTGTGCCTCTGTGTATATGTGTGTGTGTTTGTATTCCTCCCAATCCTTCTCCACATGTCTTTTCCATAATTTTTTATCTTTTAAATTGCCACAGAGAATGGAAATGTGAAACCATTCACATTATTAAAGAACCAGTTGAAACTTTTGAAACATGAGGGCTTGTATTCACTCCCAGGGGTCTCCATTCATACAGTTATTGTGCAATGTTAACTTTGAAAGGTAGTAAGTATATTGCTATTTTGCCACCTATTTTAGACTGTCATCTCAAATTGACAAAATATTGGATAGGAAAACATGTAATAATTCAAAAGAGAAAAAACTTCAGGAAAAGCATTTCTTAAGACTCATAGACTGAGAGCTCATAGAAACCTACCTTAGTAGCCATTGTGCCCAACACCCTGATTTTAAAGATGAAGAGACTGGCATAAAACTGGCATATTTTTCCAAGTAGATTGATTGCTTGTCTTGCTGGATCCCTTCTCCTTTCCCTTCCAATCATATTCCTTTTGAGATTAGTTTGAGGGAGACAAGTTCTTAACCTTACCAAAAGAACACAAATTTTGTGGCTGTTTACTCATGCCTAATAGACTTTCTAGTGGAAAGGAGGAAAGGCACAGTGTCATATTAGATATTTTATTATATCCCATGATGTGACAGGCAATAGTGAGGCTTTAACAGGGAAGGATTAACAGAAAAGAAGCCATGTAATTTTTTTCCTTTTAAGTTATTATTATGTTTTTATTTATCATTTGATGAAGTATGTGGCATGACCTTACAATTCTACTGGTAAACTAAATGACCTCTCTTGAATGCTGTATTATAATGGTGTTAGAATTAATTGCATTATACCATGTGAATATGTGTTTTTGCTACAACTTATATTTTATTTTGGGGGATTAAGTTGATAATGCATTTTTTCTTTGAAAGTGAAATAGAATTCCAGTTATACCAACTTGCTTAATATTCTTTCGTCAATTTATATCTAAAAGAACTTTGGAGAAGGCCAGGTGGAGATTGACTAATGGACAATGCTTTTGCATTCAAGCAATCTCTGCCTAGTCTATTTTTCATTAAGGGTTACTCATACATATCTGTCCTTGTATTAACTAGTATCTCTTGTCTTCACTTCATCATCATGCTTTTTAGAGAAATATTTAATAGACATTTGTTGAATAAAATCTTTAGGGCACTACATATAGATGTACAACTTCCAACTTAGAGAACAAAGCAAATACCTTTTTAAAAATGGAACAAAATTTGACACAAAGAATTTTCCTTTTGATTCACCTTCCTAAGAAATTTGAAGTACTAAAAGAAAATATTAAAAATTACAAAATTACGAGAGAAGCCATTGGGAGTGGGATTGGAGAAGCAAGGAAAAAATTAGTGAAGGAAATAGGACAAAATTCTACACTGCTTGTTCTACAAATATATTGTTATTATCTAAGTATTTTAAAAATGGGCCAGTCATTTTTAGCTATTGTCAAGAGTCAGCTTTCAATCATCCTTGATAATAGGAATGAGGAAGCTTAAATCAAATCCACAAATGATTTTCAAATACAATTTTACCTAATTATTTAAACTTTATATCAAACTTTTTGTTGGAACTGTTTAGAAAGATTAACTGACTTATTTTTAATCTGATTTTTCTTCTCTAGTCCACCTTGCAACGAAATAACCAAAAGTGGTTGGCAAATTTGCATAATTACTCATCCACTTTTGAATCACAAGAAGCATTCATCTAAAAAACAAAGTGCTGCTTTCTAAATTTTGAGACCAATAATACTGCTGTATATTATTTATGTAGATCATTCCTTTTCTTTTATTTTCTGCTTTTCTTATTCCTTGCTCTTTTCAACTTAATCCTAAAACATGCCTAGATCTCCACTGTCTTTAAGAGAAAAACATAAAACAAAATAGAACAAAAAAATTCTTTCATTTTTCCTTTTCATCCATTCAGAATTGTCCTATAATTTTCTCTCCACTTTTATTGCCAAACTTCCTACAATCTACATGTCTTGCTTTAGTCTCTACCCAGCTAATCCAGACTTTGGACCACATCCCTGTTCTTTCCAAGGTTGCCAATGGAATTTTTAATTGCTAAATTTGTTACCCTTTTTTATTTGTCTTTATTCTTTTAGCACTCTGCATCTTTTGATACTTTTGAAGACCACATCTTGTGATATACTCTGCTTTTCTGGCATAGTGCCAATAACCATTTTTATTTATCTTACCTTTCCTTCTCATTCTTCATTGAATCATCATTCATTATGATGCCTTTAACATGGATGTCATTTTTGTTCCTCTTCTTTTCTGACACTTTTCTTTCTCCCATAGTGATTTCATTAATTTCTTAGGGTTCAGTTGTCACTTTTAAACAAATGATGCCCAAATCTATCACTATTTTTCCTCCTCAGTTTAAAGTCTAGCATTATCAACTGTTGGTTATCTCTCTGATACATAACAGGTTTAAAACTGGACTTAGCAAAACTTGCCTTACCTGTTGAACTTATTCCTTCTCCAGAATTCCGTGTTTTTGTTGAAGACACGACTCCAAATCTTGTTGTTCTATCCCCACAGCTTCTCAGGACTGCTCTTCTTTTCATTCTCATTGCCACCGTAGCTCATCCTTTTTTAAATATACTGCTAGTGATGTCAAAATGGCTGGTTTGCTCACTCAAGAAAATAAGATCATAACCTTATATTAACTGACAGTTCAACTCAAGAAACCTCCATTTTACTAGCACCATGCTAGGCTCTGTGTATACAAAGCCAGAAAAGGACCATTTGCTTTGAAGTGATGTTACATTCTGTGGAGCCAGTCACTGGGAAATGTTAAAGTTGGTGATATTTTTAAAAAATTCACTACAACAATTATTCTAAGGTTTCCTTTAAGGAGAAAGAATTCTTTCTCTATCTCTGTCTCTCTGTCGCTCTGTCTCTCTCTTTGTCTGTCTGTCTCTCCTTTAGAACAGTACTGTATACATGCTACTATACTATAAAGATTATACAAGAGAATAGATAGGATTTTCAATAAGATTGACTGGTTTTTTAAGTTGAGAAGACTTCATATGCTGGCAGCCCAGATGTTCAATTAAAGATGATTCAGTTAAAAACTTTTAAGACCAAAGAGCATTAGCAGATTCTGCTTAGGATTTTATCAGGAAAGCTAGATAGATTTAATTTACATTCTTTATTTTATCATTGTTCTCATAATAATGAGGCAACTTTGCATCCCAGGAGTCTCTGCTTTCGATGGGTTTTGCTTTTTGAGTCATTACTTATTGCCCAAGCAGAATTCTAATGCAGTTTTTGTTTTCAAAGTTTGAATAGCATATGACTGTATTCTATGTAGTGGTTTACATAATAAGTAGGATCTACTGCTATAGAAGTTCTCTACCCTGAATTTCATGGAAGGAAGCTACTAATGTTTTGCTGCTTAGGTTATGCTTAGAAGGTTTCTATTCAGCTAAATTACAGTGGGCAGTAGAGGTCACATGTCTAACTTACACATGGGAGTTAGTCATTCAAATGAAATCTTGTCTAGACCACAAAACCACTAAATTTATATACAAAGTTGGCACATCCCTTTAAGGTTGCAGGAGTCTGGGCACTTGACCCTGAAAATATGCCTTGTGTTGTGGGGAAAATCTAACTAGTGGTTTGAGTAATCTGTTTCAATAGTTTGTGTATGCATTTTTAGTAAGACAAACTATGATAATCTTGCAATCAAATTAATCAATAAGCGTTTAGTAATTTTAATCCTGCAGTTTAGGTCATAAAAAGATCAATATAAAAGTGAGGTAATTCCTGCCCTCAGGAGTTTACTTTCTGCTAGGGGGAGGTCCTACTGTGGAAATGTCATCTTTTGCTCCTGAATAAGTAAATGCTTCATGGGGGTGTGAGGTAAAAAAATTCAGGGAAAGGACATGGTCAAAATCCAAGTTAAAAGTGTTTATAAGAGCAATGATTCAGGCCAGTAAGTTAGTGCCACATCAGGAGACAATAAATATATTAGGTGTGCCTATGTTGCTGTCTGATTCAATATTTTCTCTTCCAAACTTGTATTTTTTTTTCTTTTTAGAGAAGTTGAGTCCTTTAACCTCTCTTTCTTTTATTACCTGTCTCAAGTATCTATTCCAGAAATCAGTTCTGTTGTATTGCCTTAAGGCCCAATTATATCAGTAAGAGCATGGGCTCAGATTTATGTTTAATAAATTATGTTCAGACCCAATATATTTTTCCCCTAAGTACGAAAAATTTGAATTCCATTGAGCAACTTAAAATGAATCATCCTAAAAATCAAGTTTAGTAGAAAAACATTGAAATTCTGAGGAATCAATATTAAGAAGAAATAGCTACAAAAATTCCCCTATGTCATTATTGACTTTGTTTTATTTTGAAATATAATTCAAAGCTATATCTGTTGAGATTTGGGTTTCTATGCACTTGTACTATTCTGATGAAATAGATTTCATTGATATTTGTTGAACAGATTCAATTTGGGATGGCTTAGGAAGTTTGTTTTGTCTTGTTTTGCTTTGTTGGTAGAAGGAGGGAAACGTGAGAATCTAAATAACTGTAGTAACAATAGAAAAGAGTCCATCAAGTAAAAATCTAAGATATGCTCTAATAGGTAACATTTATATAGCACTTTAAAGCTTACAAAACATTTTACATATCTTATTTGATCTCCACAACAGTTTTACAGATGTGAAAAACTGATGAGGCTGAGAGAGGCTGTATCTTGCCAGTATCTCAGGCAGGATCTGCACTGTTATTCTTGTCTCCAAATCCAGTACTTTATCCATTCTGCCACATCCATTGGCCACATATACAAGTGCTAAAATGGAAATGTACTGTCATGGGTTTGGGAGTTCCCATTAGTGATTAAGATTACAACCCATATAGACCTGCTCATGCTGGGAAACTCTTGCTCATATTATTTCCCACATGAGTTCCATCCAACAGACTCGAAACTTCCAGATTTCTCCTGATATCACAAGGGTACCACTGGAGCATACATTTGTATCTGGCTTCCTCATTCTCACCATAAAAGAGTGAGATTCAGTAAGGATAAATATTAAAATCTTATATTTGGAAACCAAGAAGTCAACTACACAAGTATAATAAATATGAAGAACAGAGAGATAAGTAATAGTGGTGCCAGAAGAGATTTGGAGGTTTTAATGGACTGTAAGCTTCATGTGAGTCTGCCTTCTTATATACAGCCCAAAAAAGGCCAAGGGGAGTTTGGGTTTCATTAAAAAGGACACATGAAAGTGACAATCCTATACACTTTTCTTGCCTTGCTTCATGTAGATTTTTGCCTCCAGTTCTAGGTGCCATCATTTAATGCTACTCGAATTAAGCATACCTATTGATAGAAAAAATTATAATTTAAAATTAAAAATTTCAACCTACTGTCTCTTTGCTTTATGAACAAAAAAGATGCACTGTGTCCATTGAAGCAGCTACATCCTATAAGATATAGTCTTATAAGCTTTTAAGATAGTCTTGAATTCTGATCTTTCTAGTGTTAAGAACATTGATAAATTGGAGAATGTCTAGAGGAGGGCAAAGTGGTGACAGCTGGTAAATCTGTGACATTTGAAGATCTCTTGGAAGAATTGAGCAAATTTAGCATGGTCTTGCATATGTAGCCACATAATAAATGCTTAGTCTCTTCTTTCACCTTCTTGTTGTCTTTCAAGAAATCTTGAATAATTTTAACATATGAAAGAAACCCTATTAGAAGAAACCCTTTAAGACAATGTTTGCTCTGTTGAATCAAATGCTTTTTCATACTCAAATAGTAAGATGGGAAAATATGCTTATTTCCTACAAATATCTTCAAAGATGCCTTTGATTTGTGAATAGATGTCCTCCATTAAGGGCTCCTGAATGAAAAAGAAATACATTGATTCAGTAGAGCAATTCTTAGAGATGAGTTCTGAGGGATAAGAAATTTAAAGTTAAAAAATTAAGATCAGGAAATATTTAAATGATTTAGTAACCATATGTACACAAATACAAACATATATCAACTGCATCTACTTATGATTCAGTTTATTTTTTCATTGTTGTTTTTATTAAACTTTACTGCCTACTTGAGTGTTTTAAGTTTTCTATTACTTATTCTAAATTATTCCCAGTGGCAGCAACCACAAGTAGTAATGAATAATACATTTAAAATTAGTCTCTCTCCCAAGAGCTAAAATGAAGTTATTCTAGTGTTTAAAAATATTCATATATATATGTATATGTAATCATCCAAAAGTCTTACTTAATGGATTGTGTATGTCTAATGATTTTTCCCCAGTTTAAATCATTTTACCTGAAAGCAATATCTCATAAGTATCAAAAGAATAGTTGGGGGAGACCCTTTGTTGATCGATCTTTCTATCTTCCCTAAGGTTGGAGTGTCCACTATAACATCAGTTATATATATATATACCACAACAGGATGTCTTTGGCCTGTATATATTGTTTTTAAGGTTTTTCTGCCCTCTAGTGGCAATGTGATATATGTTTGGTTAGTTTTACCAAAAAGGTTATCAAAATGATAGAATCATGAAATTTTAAGCTGAGAGGGCCATTAAGACCAACCAGCATGGGCTAAAACAATTCAGAAAACTTTGTTCTGACAATAAGGTCATGATCTTTATCTCATCTTTTGCCATAATTCTTGGAGATTTCAGTAATTCTTGTTGACTATTGCTTTAACATCTTGACCATACAATTTCCTGATCTGTTTAATTCAAACAACTTTTTCCACACTACTTCAATCTTATACCCACTGGTGTGATTGAATCTTGTACCTTAGCAAATGATGGAACTAAATAATATGTAATCATGGAACTCATTTTAAATTTGGAGTCAGAGGACCTGGGTTTTGATCCCAGCTCTGCCAGTTCCTAGCTCTGTGAACCTCAAACAAATACTTAATGTCTTTCAGGCTCTGGTTTTTTATTTGTAAAATGAGGAGACTGGACTTGCTGGTCGTAAGGCTCCTTTCCTCCTTTAGATCTATAGACTAGATCTAAGAACTTCTGCTTTCCAACCATATCTTCTTACTGTACCACTTCTCCTTCCCTTCCTGTCATCCTAGTCTCAATCCAAGAGTCTGTCCCTTTCATTTTACTTATTCAAGAGCTATATAGAATATCTTTTCCTAAGTTTCTATCCTTGGCCCTCTTCTCTCTTTATATTTCTTCCTTTGGCAGGCTCATTCACTTCCACTTTCAAAAATCAGGTCTATTCAGATAAATCTCAAGTTTACATCTCTACCCCTGAGGTCCATTTTTGTATTTGTAACAGTCTATAGGCTATTTCTATGTATATATCCCTCCAATACTTGAAACTTTAGTATGACCAGAACAGATGATTACTTTCTCCTCACCATCTGCTCTTTGTCTTGAGTTTACTTCTTTCATCAGTGGTACCATCATTTATTTAATTTGCTCTGTTTAAAACAAAACAAAACATTATATTTAATCTTTCCCTCTTGCTCATCTCTTATTCAATTGGTATCCAATTAATTATTGAATCTCAGCAATTCTTTGATTCCCTCATTTGTGTTTCTCTTCTAAGACCTTTATATAAAGTGTTCATTACCACTTGACCATAATGTTTCAGGTACCTCCTAATACTTTTTCCTATGTCTATTTTCTTTTCGTTCTAAAACTCTTCTAAACTATTCCCTATTCCTAACTCATCTTTCTTAGCCTTGATTTGCTTACTCATTCTTCCTCCAAAGCTTTTCAGTGATTCCCCTTTATTCCTGACCAACCTTCAGACACTTTTACTTGACATTTAAACCATAATTTGGTATAATTCTACTTCTCTGACTTTATCTCATACCAGCACCTTCCACTTCCACTATTTTCTCTAGCCAGACTGGAGCACATACTATCGTTTTGAACATGTCCTACAGTGTTCATCCTTGACTTTGCACGTGTGCTCCCTATGCCTGTTATACCTATCTCTATTCCAAGTGCTGAAATCCTGTCTGTCCTTTTAATACTAATAGTTCACACTTTTTTTTTAGCACCTTGGACTCACAAAGCACCTTCTTCCAAAAGTATTATTAGGTTCTTTTTACAGGTGAGGAAGCCAACTTAAAGGCTAATTAACTTTCTTCAAAGTCATGCAGCTGTTAAGTGGAAGAGTTGGCATTGGAATGCCCATCTTCCAAATTAAGGTCCAGAGCTCTTGCTTTAAATGCCACTCAACTCAAATGCTCATCTGATTCTTCTGGTCCCTTCTGTGGTTCCCTTGGACCTTACATAATACTTGTACCATTATTTTGTATTAGAGATATTGGTGTTGGTGCCTCCCTGCTGGTTTGCAATAGTTCAAGATGTTTGTTGAATTGAATTGAATTGAACAACTTATAGCTTTTTTTTCCCCTGAGGCAATTGGGTTAAGTGACTTGCTCAGGGCCACACAGCTAGGGAATATTAAGTGTCTGAGAGCAGATTTGAACTCAGGTCCTCCTGACTTCAGGGCTGGTGCTCTATCCACTGCGCCACTCAACTGTCCCTAAAATAGTTATTCTTAATGGTGTTTTTCTATCCTAGATTTCTTTAGGTCTGATGACACTATGGATCCCTTCTCAGAATTATGTTTTTAAATTTAAAAAAATGAAATAAATAAGATTACAAAGGAGAGCATATATATTGATTACCAAAATATTTTTTAAAATTAAAAAAAAATTATGGATCCCAGATTAGGAAAAAGCACCTATAAGGTACCAGGCTAAATACTTTATAAATATTATAGCAGGGGAGTGCTATCATTATCCACATTTTAAACTGAGGAAACTGAGACAGACTTACTTAGGGTTCCACAGCTACTAAGTGTCTGAGGCTCTTTTTAAACTCAGGTACTTCTGACACCAGGTGTACCTTCTATTTTAACTCCTAATCTGTCTATCTTATTATTATTTTTTTTTTACTTTGAATGTTGTCCTATTTAATTTAAGGGAGTAATTTTTTTTTTCATTTTGGCACAATGAGAAAAAAGTATAGAAGAGCTTCTTTACAGCTCACATCCGAGTCCTAAATTGCTCCCTAGATTTGCTATCTTGTCCAGATTGCCTGTATATTTTAAAGAGTTCAAAAAACAACAAATAAAGTTTACTTTTTCAACTTTTAATATTTAGAAATATCTTCTTAAATATTTTGTTTTGATAGAAAATCTTACAGTGATGGCTAATTAGACATACTAACAAGTTGTCATGCCTTTTATTTTTTCATTTTCTTATACAGATGTGAAAGGGCCACCCACTCACCGTCTATCATGTGGCCAGTCACCCTACACTGAAACAACAACATGGGAGCGGAAGTATTGCATACTCACAGATAGCCAGTTGGTGTTGCTCAACAAAGAGAAGGAGGTGAGATGGATGTTACTAAGGGGAGACACTTCTCATTCCAGAGATAAACAATATAAGTTTTGTTTGGGAAAAAAAGTGGGGGAGTTCTGAAATATACACCACAAGGAGCCTGCCACTGCTTCTAATGCAATAATGAGCTAGTAGAGCTACTGGAGAATCAACCCAATAAAATGGGGAGAAATTTGGATTAGGGAACAGCAGAACTAGAAAGACTTTTAAAAACTGACCAAGGTACCACCTTAATTATGTCTTTAATTATGCCTTACAGATGTGTTTTGATAGAAAGATCTTCTTCCCCAGAAATTCCCTACTCTGATTTCATCACTAATTTCACATGGGGCATATGATATTATAGTAAGCACAAATTAATAATACTCAACAATCATTTCCATATCCTAAGACTTTTCACAAGGAGAGGAACTGGTTGAAGGGATTCTCCTTGATTAAGTGAAGAAGGTGGAGAAAGTAATGATGTCTGAGTTGTAACCAAAAACAGAATAACCCTAAAAATTAAAGTTAATATTTGAGAAATATTTTAGAGTGGGGAGGAGGAAGCACAAAAAGCTTGTAATCTATTGCATGATTTACAACATACTGTAACAAAAAGGAAACCCACTTCTTTGGTAGTGTTAAGTATTGGTACATGTACTTTTTTGCTACTGATTATTTTCCCTTGAAAATTTACCTTTTTTTCTGATAGTTAGGAATTGTTTTTGTCTAAAATGGTTAAACATTTTATCTTTACTTCCATCTTTTAGAATCCCATGCCAAAGACTCAGTTCAAATATCATCTTTCAAAAGACTTTTCTCAATCTCCCTAATTACTTGAGTTTTTCCTCCTAGGGTTACTTTCATTCTAGTCTGTATATATCCTGTATGTGACTATGAAAACTTGTACACTTACATATGTATGTGTATATATATATATTAGAATGTTGGTCCCTTGAGGGCAGGGACTGCTTTTGTATCCCCAAGTGCTTGTAGATAGTAAGCACTTAATAAATGTTTATTGTTTGAATCTTTCCTTACTATACAAATACTTGCAAGGCTAATAAATACAGTGAGAAAAGATTCCTGGTTGAGGTTTTTTACTTACACACACACACACACACACACACACACACACACACACACAATCTGTTTTATTTATTTATTGGGGGGGGTGACTCAATTTTCCACCTTTCTTTTACTTACATTTTCACTAATACTTTTTTATTCAAACATTCATACAACTGGATTTTTTTGTTTGTTTGTTTGGTACCATGCAGTCCTGCAGCAAATATTCTGAATGAATATTAGTATAAACAGTTCTGGTTATTGCCTGTAGCAATTGAGGAGAGAGGTTTAAGTAGATTTAGTAATATATAGTTATAATACCATATCTTGATTTTAACAAAACTGTTCTAGTGGAAAGTACACTAAATAACTTAAGTTGATTTGAGTAACAAGTTCAAGTGTTGGCCTTTTTTATTATTGCCTGTGAACTTGGATCATTTCCTCCATTTCTTTGGGCCTCAGTTTCCTCCTATAAAATGTAGGTTTTTGGTTAGTCCCTTTCATCTATAAATAATATGCTCTAATTTATATCATAGTGCTTATTCCTTTAGCTTTTTCATTTCATCAGAGCTTCTGAGAATATACAAATAATTCTTTCTTCCCTACTTCATGTTTCCTATAGGAGGTGCTATAAGAATTTGCCTAAAGACATGAACTGAAGAAGAAACAAAAAATGTGATAATACAAATTCTTAGAAAATTTGATCCCTAAGTATTTAGAACTATTTTATTCAATTAGAGATCAAGTTAATATCACATTTAAATCTGACAGATCTTAGGGGCCATCTAGTCTCCATCCCTTTTTTTTTTAGAGATGAGGAGACTAAGGTCCCTAGGAATAAATGACATTTCCATGTTCACACAGATAGAAAGTCGCAGAGGTTCAATTTGAATTGGTTCCTCTGATTCCAAATCCATTGTTCTTTCCATTATACCACTGAGGAATTTCCTTTTATGTAGTTAAGTGACTTCAAGTATTGGACATTTCTAGTATACAAATAAACAGTCTCTAACTGCATTTCTCCAAGGTGCTTCTAGGTTTTTAGTATAAATTTGGGGAAGAATTCCTTTTTCTTACCATCTTCCCTTATTTTGTGCTATATTGTTGAAACCAAAGATAAGTGAGGAAGTGCTTAGAGAGAACTTAATTAACTTTAGTAAATTCATTTAACCACCTTAGCTATGTCCTGGGCTATTAAAAGAACTAATATGCTTACAGAAAAGATGTGCCCATAAAATTTGAAATCTATAAGAATACGGATTTAAAAAAAAAAAAAGATGGTGGGGATAGGAGGGACTCTTTAGATTCTAGACTAGTAGGCTTGACTTGTATTCCATGCTGAATTCTGGAATGCATCATTAAAGGTGTAGTTTTTTAATATTTGAGAAGGGGAAGTACTAATCACTAAACGATACTGAAGAATGTCAGATAAATTTGATTTTTTAAAAATATAGCAACATAAAATCCTGAGACTTAAAAGTTGTAAGATACCTTGAGGACCATTCAGTCTAAACCATTTATTTCATAAGCTGAGGAAACAAGCCATGGAAGTTGAAGTGGTCTGGTAGGTAGATTGGAATGAAGGAAAGAAAAGAAAAACCAAAGATATGCCAGGCCCTGTGCTAAGCATTTTGGGGAAGAGATGGTGGTGAGTGAGTTGCTTGCCCAAGGTCACACAGCTAGGAAAAATTAAAGAGGCTGGATTCAAGCTCAGGTCCTCCTGAATTCAGGATCAGTGCTCTACCCCACTAGGTGGTCCTAGAGGCCCCTATGCTAAGCATTTTTTTTTTTTTATAAGTAGTATCTCGGGGCAGCTAGGTGGCGCAGTGGATAGAGCACCAGCCCTGAAGTCAAGAGGACCTGAGTTCAAATCTGGTCTCAGACACTTAATATTCCCTAGCTGTGTGACCCTGGGCAAGTCACTTAACCCCAATTGCCTCAGCAAAAAGCAAAATAAATAAATAAATAAATAAATAAGTAGTATCTCATTATCTTAATCCCGGGAGGCAGATAATTTTATTAATCACCTTTTTCAGTTGAGGAAACTGAGGCAAATACAGATTATATGACTGGGGGATGACTAGTAAATGTGTTGAATCATATTCGAACTCAGGTCTTCCTGACTGTAGTCTCAGTGCTGATCCACTGATCTACCTAGCTGTGAAGCAGAAATGACTTCCTAAACTGATAGATAAAATGATGTCTGTCCTCAATAACAAAGTAGAGAGAAATCATTAAATTTCAAATTTTAAAAAGATTTTAAGCCTGTACTATCATTTGGTCACCTATACTGGACACAGGATACAGAAGCAAAAAGGAAATATTCCCAACTTTAAGGAGTCTATATAACTCCAAAATATAAACGAGAAAATACCTAGTCATTTGGGGGTGAGGGAATCAAGAAAGGCCTTGGGTTAGAGGTTGATTTGATTTGGCGCTATTGGAACGTTTAGCTTGAAAAGAGATCTCAGGAAATTGTCATATCCCCAAACACCTTTTTTCAGTGACATGGAGAGTATATTTTTCAAATTTTCACATGACATGAAACTGAGAAAAATAACTGACACATTAGGGAACAGAGAGAGGATCCAGGAAAACTTTCTACAGTTAAAATGGACAACTTGCAAGATTAATTTTAAAAACAATTCTAGCAGTACACGATAAGGAAAGAGCTCACTAGATAAGAGTTAATCTGCTAAAACCCTCAGATTTTTTTCAGATTATAATCACTATAAGAGAATAATGTAATAAAATAGCCAAGAAAAGGATTATATTCCTGGGCTACATGAAGTGACTCCAGAAAGAGAGAGAAAAGAACACTGCTCTTTTTTGTATTGGTCAGAACACATCTGGATCAGGTTCATTTTTGGCCACCATCTTTTTGGAGAGCCTTAGATGACCTGAGCACATCTAGAGATGAGCTACTAAGATAAGGAGAGTGAAAATATGTGATACAAAAATTAGTTGTAGGAATTTGGTTTTCTTAGCTTGGAGAAGAGAAGTCTTAAAGATCAGATGGCTATATTTCAGTACTTGTGGAAGAGGCTTGCAGTTGTCCTGTTTACCCTTCAGGAACACAGGGCTCTGACTATTATCAGGGGGTTCCCAAAGTGGAATGGGTTGCCTAGGGAAGCCACAGTTTCCTCCTTAGGAGCAGTCTTCATGTCTTGGTTAGAAACTACTTCTTAGGTATGCTATAAGAAAAGGGAAAGGAAAAGTCTAACTATTCATATGGTGTCTACTGTGTACCAGATACTATGTTGAATGCTTTTACTGATACCTTATTGATCCTCACACCCATTCTGTGAACTTGATGCTTTTTTTAAACTCCATTTTGTAATCGAAGAAACTGAGACAGTTTAAGTTGTAGAGGTTGATCTTGTTAAAATGAGGTTAAACAAATGATCACTAAAGTTCCCTTTGATTGTGTTTCTGTTTTCTCAGGAGTGGAAGTCTGAATTTCCTCCAACTTGGATTTAAAATAAGGACATATAAGAACATCCCAAGCACACTTTGCCCAAGTGATAAAAGTGAATTGGGAAAAAAAAAATTAAATGCACTGACAGAGAAGGGTACAATCTGCCCTTTCCATATTTGGAAAAGTGGGTTAAGTCTCTTGGCAAAGCTATATTTTCTGAAGCCATTGCTTCAGCTGCTTCTGGAATGACAAGTTTTTTTTTTGTTTTTTTTTTTTTGTGGGTTTTTGGGGGGTTTTTTTTTTTTTTTTTTTTTATTTTTTTTATTAAAGCTTTTTATTTGTATAACATATGTATGGGTAGTTCCCCAGCATTGATCTTTACAAAGCTTTCCATTACAGATTTTACCCCTAGTCCCCTCCCCTCCCCTAGATGGCAGGAAGTCTACTACATGTTAATAATGTTGAAATACTTAACAAGTTATGCAAGAAAAATCCTATCTACAAGAAAAAAAAGAAAATCAGAGAAAGGCAACACAATGCAAGCAAACCTCAATAGAGAGCATGAAAATGTTCTGTTGTGGTCCATATTTCATATCCCTCTCTCTGGGTGTATATGGTTTTCTTCAGTGAACAATTGGAACTGGTTTGAGACAATTCTTTGTTGCAGAGAGCCATGTCCATCAGAATTGATCATCATGTAATATTGTTCTTGCTGTGTATGATGATCTCCTGGTTCTGCTCGTTTCACTCAGCCTCAGTTCATGCAAGTCCCTCCAGGCCTCTCTGAAATCATCCTGCTGGTCATTTCTTATAGAACAATAATATTCCATAATATTAATATACCATAATTTATTCAGCCACTCTCCAATTGATGGGCATCCCTTCAGTTTCCAGTTTCTTGCCACTACAAAAAGGGCTGCCACAAACATTCTTGCACATGTGGGGCCCTTTCCCTCCTCTAAGATCTCTTTGGGATATAGGCCCAGTAGAAACACTGCTGGGTTAAAGGGTATGCACAGTTTGATAACTTTTTGAGCATAGTTCCAAATTGCTCTCCAGAATGGCTGGATCCGTTCACAGTTCCACCAACAATGTATTAGTGTCCCAGTTTTCCCACATCACCTCCAACATTCATCGTTATCTTTTCCTGTCATTTTAGCCAATCGGACAGGTGTGTAGTGGTACCTCAGAGTTGTCTTAATTTGCATTTCTCTGATCAATAGTGATTTGGAGCAACTTTTCATATGACTAGAGATGGTTTTAATTTCATCATCTGAAAATTGTCTGTTCATATCCCTTGACCATTTACCTATTGAAGAGTGGCCTGAATTCTTATATATATGAGACAATTCTCTGTATATTTTAGAAATGAGACCTTTATCAGAACCATTAAATGTAAAAATGATTTCCCAATTTGATGCTTCCTCCTAATCTTGTCTGCATTAGTTTTATTTGTACAGAAACTTTTTAACTTAATATAATCAAAATTATCCATCTGGTGTTCAATTAGGAGTTCCAGGTCTTCTTTGGACATAAATTTATTCCATCTCCACAGGTCTGAGAGGTAAACTATATTACGTTCCTCTAACTTGCTTACAAAGTCACTCTTTTTATCTAGATCATGAACCCATTTAGATCTTATCTTGGTATGTGGTGTTAGGTATGGGTCAAGCCCTAATTTCTTCTACACTAGTTTCCAATTTTCCCAGCAGTTTTTGTTGAATAGTGAGTACTTATCCCAAAAGCTGAGATCTTTGGGTTTATCAAACACTAAATTGTTAAGGTTATTGCCTAGATTGTCCTGATAACCAATCCTGTGCCACTGATTGACTGCTCTATTTCTTAGCCAGTACCAAACGGTTTTGATGACTGCTGCTTTATAATATAGTTTTAAATTTGGTATAGCAAAGCCACCTTCATCTGCCCTTTTTTTCATTAATCTCCTTGAAATCCTTGACCTTTTGTTCTTCCAAATGAACTTTGCTACTATTTTTTCTAGATCTATAAAATAATTTCTTGGGAGTTTGATTGGTATGGCACTAAATAAGTAGATTAGTTTGGGTAGTATTGTCATTTTTATTATGTTTGCTCTGCCTACCCATGAGCACTTAATATTTTTCCAATTGATTAGGTCTGATTTTATTTGTGTGGAAAGTGTTTTGTAGTTTAGTTCATATAGTTTCTGACTTTTCCTTGGCAGAGAGATGGAATGACAAGTTTAGTGTTCTTATAATTTTATAAAAATTCTGTCTGAATTCCTCTAGGCTTACAGGAAATGATATAAATCCATTATGTGCAAAAGTTCCAGGGAGATGCTATCAGACCTCTCCCTCCCACCAACCTGTGGATATCATTAGAAATAGAAATCTCTGAGATTTTGTTTTTGCAAGATTCAACTAAAGAGTTAAAAACTTTCCAGCTCAAATGGTCTAACAACTGTTTTAAGCTCTAATCAAGTAATCATGGGGTGCTTATTACTGCGTTAGATCAATTAAGAGGGTTCTGTGAGGATTTAAAACGAATCTTTAGCTAGGCATATTGTTGGAATGTGGGAGGATTATATTAGTCTGCAGCACCACTCCGATATTAAGTCAGTATGTGGCATCTTTTAATGCTCTCTTACACTGCGTGTTTCCTGTTAGAAATGGAAAAAGTCTGTTTGGGATGTATACATGGGAGGGAGTGTTAAATATACCAATTATCAATTTGTGAATATAGCAGAAGAGTAGATCCAGGCAGCATACATAAAGAAGAGCCTGCCAAGATTATCACCTTGAGAAATGACTCATTGGCTTAACAAATGAGCCAAGTAGACATTGCCCATGTGTGATAGAATATGCTTCATTGCCTGAATGCCAGCAAAGGCCCCAGCTGGCTTGGCACCATCCCAGTCCAAAGAGAGTGTGGGGGTTGAGGTGGTGAGGGGGAGTGTTGAGATTTCTGGATCCTACTTTCTTTTTGAAACATAAAAGGGACGCTTGGCCAATCAGATTAGAGTTAAAATAATTAGAAGGAATGGAGTATCTGGCAGGGGCCAGCCAATTTAAAAAGGCAAAAGAAACCTGAATTTTTAAATTTCTCTCCCCTGGCTTTATATCCGCAGGTCATTTTGACAAGGATAAATTTGATTCATTTTCAATTAACGTAAACTCTGCTTCTGTTTGGAATTTTCTAACTACTACTTAGGAAACTCCTGCTGAAAATAAACTGACCCTCATCCTATTACATACATAGAAAACAATAATTGATATTTGGAATATAGATCTTGCTTTGAAGGGCAGTGTTTACATTTATATGAAAATCTAAACATAGTAGGCAATCTTCATCCACCTTTTTTTCCTTTTAACATGGCTAATTCCTAATTAACTATATGTGGATACTGTCAGGAGGTTCACATTTAACTTTTTCACATTGCCTCCTAGAGACTCTGACCCGCTCTATAAAACCCCCAGTATGTAGGATAAAACACTAGCTGTTTGGGTTTCAAGTTGGGAGGAGGGAGATATCCTGGGCACTGGGTTGGGTGGATTGTCTCCCCCTGACATATCCATCTCTTTCCTTGTCTTGCATGGGTGTGGGTGGTTCTTTGTAGCTAAGGCCTAGATATATCTAGGTTCTCCAGAGTTCTTGTCTTATTCTTAACTCTCTGGTGATTGTGATTTGTGTGTGTTTGTTTCTTCTCTTCCCTTATCTCCCTACTCATATTCCCCAGGTATCTCATGTTAGACTTGATGCCTTCCTTTGTGTGAGCTGTAACATAGATATATTGGTTTTAGCTTACACTGGCTGTCTTTTTTTGAGAAATAACTGTTTTAAAAAAAAGCTGCAGTGCACTCTGATACTCAAAATCACCTGTTGAACTCTAGAAATTCTCTTCTCTCTTATCATTCTCTTGACCTACTTTTCCCACTGCCTGATTTCTGAAGGTATCTTTTGTCCTCATCATGGCCTCTGGTGCATTTATCCCTTCCTGATCTACCAGCCTCTGAACCCTGTTTTTACTTCACTTGGCTTACTTTAAAAAATAGAATTTCTAAAGAACAGATTTCAAAGGGCTATGAAGTATAGGTGTAAAATCCTATGGACTTCCAAAAGAACTCAGCACAAGAATAATGAGATGTTTTCAAGAATGAGATTCTGAAGATGCCAAAGAAAAAATCCTGATGAGTAGAAAAAGCACATAGTTGTACAAAGATATAGATGTGTATGCAGAAGGAACTTATTGGCTAGTCCTGATTTTAAAAAGATACGTTGAGAAGATAGGAACGAAGACCTGTAACATGACCTATATGAAAATGTCATAGTCTTATAAGAGCTTTGTCAGTAGCTCCAAATAAGTGCAGGTTGGTGAAGGGCAACACAAAAGAAGTTTTGTTTGTTTTTAGCTATTTGGGACAAAAGTGGAAGATCCTAAAAGGGACAGTGCATATAGGGTGATGATAATGGCTGACAGATAGAAGGGAGACTTACTCGAGTCTTATTTTGCTTTTTATCAATATACCAACCAGTAAGCCTTAGTGAACTGTCTCCTCTGTGCCAGGCACATTTCCAGGCTCTAGAAATACAAAGATCAAAATTAAATAGTCTCTTCCCTATATGAGTTTAAAGATGAGAGGTGATAAAGGCCTGAACTAGGATAATGGCCATCTGCATGAATTGTGAAATGGATATGAATGGGAGAGGTGTTATAGAGACAGAATCAAGAGGTGATTGATGTGATGATCACCACACATAATTAATCATGTGTGATGAGGAAAAGTGAGGAGTTGAGGGATGGCGCTATGGTTTTTAACATTGTTGATTTGAAGGCTGATGGTGCCCTTGACCAAAATTTAGGAATTTTAGAAGAGGGAAGCTTTGGGGAAAAGAAAAAATTTATTCCCTCATACCTGCAATGCTCTCTCTCATCTCCGTCTCCTGACTTCGCTGGCTTTTTTAAGTCTCAGATAAAATCTGATCTTCTACAAGAAGAATCTCCTAAATTCTAGTGCCTTTCCTCTCTGAATTATCTCCAATTTATCCTGTCATATTTAATCTGTAAATCATTATCAGCATATTATATACCCGTTGGACTGTGACTTCCATGGGAGCAAGGACTTCTTTTTGTCTTTCAGTTTGTATCATAGTGTCTGGAACATCATAGTCACTTACATATTTGCTGGCTGATACTGGGAGAAGCTAGACAATAGCATGAAAGATCATTTCTCCCATATGGCACATCATTTTCCATCTTCCTGTTTTATATTGTTCATCTCCTTTGGCTGGAATGCACTCCTTCCTCCCTTATGCCATATAGAATTCTTTTCTTTGGTACTCTTTAGCCACTGTCTGCTACAAAAAGCCTTACCTGAGACCCCACTGGTCTTTAAATCTCCCTTATATTGTATGTATATTTTGTCTCTCTTGACATAATGTCTTTGTATGTATATAGAGCCTTTCTCATAGTAGGAAATTAATTAGCATATGTTCATTGATTGATATATATATATTTATTTTTGAGGTACCCAAATATATCTTTAGGCAAGTAGGAAGGAACCAGAAGAGATGGAAGATTGGGGGATGGGATTTGGGGGGAATTCTTCTGAATCATCTGCCCAAAGAGATGGAAGGGAACAGATAGAATCAGAGATAGGTAAAAAGGCTTTGGACTTGATGAGAAAGTCCATCTCTTAAACAAAAACTGGTGTAAAACAGAAAGTGGGAAAATGGCTTAATACTAAGATTTTGAAATGTGAAATAAAGGGGGAAAGTGATTTGGGATTTGTTTTTCTGTAAAGTATGAGGTGACACATCTTCTCCTAAGAGGGTGGTTGGAGGGAAAATCAATTAGAAAAGAATAAAAACCATTGTCTTCCTAAAATGAGAGCCACATAATCTTAGATGACTTAAATTTATAGTACACTCAGCATAGTTGCATGGCTTCTTCATCACTGTTCAAAAGTAACTGGAAGAGAAGAGGCAGATGGTGAGAGCAATTTAGAAATGGGAACATGACTTTAGAAATAAATTACGAGTTCAAGTTACCTAGAATGACCTAGAGAATATGATTTCTAATTCAGTGTCATCTTTCAAAAATCATTATCAAATGTGATAGGTACCACGAGAATACTAGAATTCCATTATTCATCAAGAATAAATTATAAAAGACTAACCTAATCTTTTTTTTTTTTTTTAACAAGGCAGATTCACTGATTAGGAATAAATTGTACACGGAGTTTATATTTTAGCAAGGCACTGATAATTGGGGCTTTTTGGGGGGAGGGTTCATAGAGACATATAGGCTAGGCAACAATATAATTAGATATATTTAGAACTGTTTGGATGGCCATATTAAAAGAAGTGGTCATTGGAGGTGTATTTCCACCTTTGGAAGGAGCTCTTGTCCTAAGGGTCATATGTCCAAAGGACTTTGACTTGACCTTCTGCTTCTAAAGATTTTTATCAGTGACTTAGATAAGGATATGGATGCCATGCTTCTCAAATTTGCAGATGATGCAAAGCTGGATAGAATAGTTGGTGTGCTAAATGACAGCATTAGAGTTTTAAAATACCTTGACAGGTTACAGAAGTGGGCTGCATTGAATAAGATGAAATTTCATAGGGGTAAATGTCAGGTCTTATAATTGCATGCCAAAAAGCAGCCTAATAAGTGTGGGATATGGAAACCTTAGGGAGTCAATCATATGAAAATAATCTGCAGATATTCATGTAACTCAGAACTCATCAGGAATTAAGGAGACTGTATTAAGAGGCATGGTTTCCAAGAGTAAGGAGATTTTTAAAAAGTTCTCTGCCATGGTCAATAACATTTTTGGAGTATGTATTATGTTCTTTTGTGGAAAATACATGTTAGGAAGAACACTGATAAGCTAGAACAGTGATGTCAGAATTAAATAGAAATGGGACCATTAAACCTATGGATCTCTGTGGGTTGCCTATTAACTTAGAAAATATATATTCACATTTTGTTTTTGTTTATTTTATTAAATAATTCCTAGCTGTATTTTAATCTGGTTCAGGCCACACTGCAATGTTGTAGCCATAAGCTCAGACATTTCTGATTTTTAAAAAGTCCACAGGAGAGTAATGAACCTTAAGGTAATGCTGTGGGAAGACTTGCCAGAGGAGCTGGTTATGTTTAGGCTAGAGAAGAAAAGTTTGAGTGGATGAAATGGAGATGCAACTTCTGAGCTTTAAGCTGTCATGTGGAAGAGAGAATGTACTTGTGGGCAGAACTAGGAGCAAAGGATGAGAGTTGCAAAGAAACCATATTTAATTGCTTGGGTGTAAGGAAATCCATCTTATCAATTAGAATTATACAATAGTGGGATTGGCTGCCATGACAGGTACTGGGGTTTTTTCTTGCCAGAATTCTTCAAGCACATATTAAATGAATGATTATCAAGTATATCATAGAATTTATTCTTTTTCTTTTTAAAAAAAATTAAATTGAGATTGATAAATCGTCACAGAATATGAACAGTTTTGAGATGATGAAATTAAAACCCGTTTCTAATCATATAAAAAAATTGCCCATAATCACTATTGGTTAGAGAAATGCAAATTAAGACAACTAAGGGTACAATTCCATACCTCTCAGATTGACCAAGATGACAGGAAAAGATAATGAAAAATGTTGGAGGGAACATGGGAAAACTGGGACACTAATACATTGTTGGTGCAGTTGTGAACTGATCCATCCATTCTGGAGAGCAATTTGGAACTATCCCCAAAGGGGATCCAGCAGTATCTGTACTGGGTTTGTATCCCAAAGAGATCTTAAAGGAGGGAAAGGAACCCATATGTGCAAAAATGTGTGTGGCAGCCCTTTTTGTAGGCTAGAAACTGGAAACTGAATGGATGCCCATAAGTTGGAATAAGTTATGGTATATGAATATTATGGAATATTATTGTTCTATAGAAAATGATCAGCAGGCTGATTTCAAAAAAGCCTGGAGAGACTTAATAAACTGATGCTAAGCGAAGTGAGTAGAACCAAGAGAATACACAGAAACAAAATTATATGATGATCAATTCGGATGGATATGGCTTTTTTTCAACAGTGAGGTCATTCAGGCCAATTCCAATAGACTTGTGATGAAGAGAGCCATCTGCATCCAGAACAAGTTCTATGGGGACTGAATGTGGATAACAACATAGTTTTTTTCCTTTTTTTTTTTTTATTGTTGTTTGTTTGCTTTTTTTTCTCTCATTTTTTCCCTTTTTGATCTTATTTTTCTTGAGCAGCATGATAAATATGGAAATATGTATATATGGAGGAATTATAAATGCTTAACATGCTGTCTAGGGGAGGGGGAATGGGGAAAGGAAAGGCTGTTATTTAAAAAAAATTTTTTTTAATTAATTAAATTAAATTGAGGGCCAGCTTGGTGTTGCAGTAGATAGAGCACCAAGACGACCTGATTTTAAATATGGCCTTATATCCTTACTAACTACATGACTGGGAATTCATTTAATCCCTCTTCAGCTTGGCACCCCTCCCCCCCAATAAATAAATAAGCAAATAAATAGAGAAATAAAAACAATGTCTGTTGTAAATATTTATAATAAGGCAAAATAATACTGGTCATATAAAAAATTACTCATTTTATTATTGTTATCCCCCATTTTACAATTGAGAAGACTGAGGCAACCAGAAGTTCCATAACTTGTCCAGGGTCACATAGCTAGTCATTGAGGCAGAATTTAAATTTGGATATACCTGACTCCCAAGTCCAGTGCTCTATCTAATATGCCAGTCAGAATGTTATTGACTCAACTAATGTAAAGCAAAATGACAATAGACAGCAACTCATATTCAAATTCATTGTAATGACCAGTCTTAGACCCAGAGGACCAGATTATAAAATTTCTCCTTTAGTCTTATATAAGCAATGAGATTTTTTTCCCATTGGTTTTCTTTATCTTTTTTTCCCTGAGGCAATTGTGGTTAAGTGACTTGCCCAGGGTCACACAGCTAGGAAGTATTAAGTGTCTGAGGTCAAATTTGAACTCAGGTCCTCCTGACTTCAGGGCTGGTGCTCTATCCACTGCGCTACCTAGCTGCCCCTCTTTATCTATTTTTTGTTGTTGAAAGAGAATGTTCAACATATGGGGATGTATGTTAAGAAATGTCTATGTTTTGAAAATATTCATGTTGGCAGGCACAAGGCTTCTGTATATTCTGCACATCTTAAGCTTCTTTAATTTATTCTGGGTCATATTTTCCAATACATTTTTTTGTATTCTTTTTTTACCTTTGTAATGAAGTTATCAAATGTCAAAGAAGATGGTGATGTATTTGGAGGGTTTTATTGAGTTCTTTGTAGAATATTTCCTCTCTCCTTATCCAAAACAGTAGATACTGGTAATTAAACAGTAAAGATACTGGTGACTAACCAGCAACTGTTTTTAGAGTGACCTTTTGGTTCCTAATAAGGCAATAGAAGATGACTAGATGTCTTAGAAATGATGTTTCTTTTCTTTGGACCCAAGATAACCCAGTGCCACTAGCTTCTCTGTCTTTCTAAGGAGAATGTGAATTTTTCCTTTTATTTTCCATTTGCATTTTTAGCATGACTATTTTTTATATGAATCAGATCCTGTAGTAGTATGTTGATTTAGTCATTGGTCAAGAATCTCAGATTTAAAATTTGAATAATGAAGTAAATATTTATTAGTGGTCTAAAAATGGTATGATTCTTAGTACCATCTTTCCCATTTCCTACCACTTTATCATTCTCTACAGAAGTAGGGGGGGCGGAAAGGGGCATAAAATTGAAAGCCACTTTGTATTTGGTTAATGTATTTCTGTGTCCAAAGAAATTTATCATCAAGTGATTAGATAACTGGTGGTGAATCTCTCTGTATTTAGCAAGACTACCCCTGAGAAAGTGTACACATAGTTTGTTTTCAGGGTCCTTGATTGAAGGATTTCTAACATGTTAGAACCTGCCAGAACTTGAACTTTCAGTACTCCTGCGAAGCATTGGAATGGGTTTTTTTTTTAAAAATAGGTTTAGTATTCTGAAGTGTTGAAATTCATTATATGTAAGGCTGTCAAATAAGTGATCAGGGTCTGCTAGGTGGTGCAGTAGATAGAGTACCAGTCCTGAAGTCAGGAGGACCTGAGTTCAAATCTGGCCTCAGACACTTAACACGTCCTAGCTGTGTGACCCTGGGCAAGTCACTTAACCCCAATTGCCTCAGCAAAAAAGGCAAAAATAAATAAATAAGTGATCATTTTAAATTATTTGAGTATTTGACAAAGTAAGCAAAATTTTTATTAAATATTTCTCAGTGTTCAGTATTAAATCTCTTGATGAAAAGTAGTCTCATTCAATCTCAAATCAAAATAATGTAATTATCTTTTTTTTCAAATTTAATGAAAAAGGTAATTTTATCAAAGTCTTCCCATTACTTTCTAATGACAACTTGAAAAAAATCAATTTTTCAGAAAAGTAAGAGTGGAATTCTTAAGAAAATTTATGAGAAACTGATTTCCTCCAAAAAAAAAAAAACCCACCACCCACTAAAGCACAAAGAATCAAAATAGCATATATTCATAATGTCTATAAACAGCATTTAAGAAGACAGTAGTAAAGGACAACATGACACCTGTTATAATCACACTGCTAAAGCATTATTTCTTACCTGTTTTCAGTTACATATTTTAGGTATATTTTATCTATTTTAATAAAAATATTTTGAAAATGTGCCAAGAAGTTTTTGTTTTGTTCTCAGATTAAAAAGTAAATATGCTTCAGTAGATACCCCTGTCTCGTCATTATGGACTTTTCCTTTAATCATGCAGGTTATCTCCCATTTGCATATTTAGTTGTTTCAGTCATGTCTGATTCATCATGGCCCCATTTGGGGGTTTTCTTGGCAAAGATCATGGAGTGGTTTGTCATTTCCTTCTTCAGATATGGAAAGTGAGGCAAACAATGTTAAGTGCTTGCCCAGGGTCTCATAGCTAGTAAGTATCTGATGCCAGATTTGAACATGCAAAGATGACATTTCCTAACTTTAGGCAAGGCATTCTTTTCACTGCACCACCTAGCTGCCCCAATCAAGTAATTTAATTGAGGTCAAAATGGTAGGTCTTGCAGTTAGTTGAAAAAATACACACATCTACTTATCTGCCTACTTACCTGTCTGTCTTACACTGTCCATCTTTTATCCTCTCTTTCTCGGTCTACCTCCGTTTCTGGTGACATCATGTCTCTAAATGATGTTTCTTTATCCCATTTCTAAGTTGACACAGGTAATATGCTGAAACTTATCTAAATCTGTGATGCGTTTTGTCCCATTGCCCTTTAGGTCAACTGAAACTCTGATGGGGAGGGGGAAGCGGGGGTGATGGTGTGGTACTTACAGAATCATTGCAGCAATATAGCTAAATGGGACTTTTAGGGTAACAGGAAGCTTGAGATTATTTCAGTCACTTCCTCAGTTTCCCAACTTTGATCTTACTTTATCTTTTCTTTCTATTCTATGCCTAGCTCATTGTCCTCATGCAATTCTTATATTACATAAATGGACTGAAAAAGCAACTTGGTAGTTTGCTTGTCTGACTCCTTGTCATATTATGGGCTTTAATTTTCTAGTGTTGATGGCTAAACTAATCTTTTCATTTGAGTGATTGTGCATCTCAGTGATAAGATCTTATAATATTCCAAGGCTTGATACAATCAAGGACATTTATCATCCAGAAACATGTACTATTCTCCATTGTCAATTGTTATTGATTATAAACTGTTTCCTTTAAGCACTACATAAATTTCCATCATTATCAGTATAAAATATTATTGATTTAAAAAAACATTTTCCAACAAATTCTAGAAAAATATATTATAGGCTTGCTATGTGCTGGGCTTTGGGAATATTAAGATATTTACCTTCTGTGAGCTTCATTCTAATGTAATGCCTAAAGAAATACTTGAGGGGCAGTTAGTGCAGTGGATAGAGCACCAGCCCTTAAGTCAAAAGGATCTGAGTTCAAATATGACCTCAAGACACTTACACTTCCTAGCTGTGTGACCCTGGGCAAGTCACTTAACCCCAATTGCCTCGGCAAATAAAATAAAATAAAATAAGGAGTCTAAAAGGGAGTACATTCCATGGGTGATAGCTCATGTAAATCCATGGAAACATTTTGTGATATATTGAAATAACTACATAGAACATAAAATATCTATGAGAAAAAAATACAAATAAGATTTGAAAGGTCTGTTGGAACCAGGTTATAAAGGACCTTATGTATCAGAGTGAGGAGTTTGTATTTGTCCATAGAGGCACAATAGGAAACCACTGAAAATTTTTTAATTGAAGAGTTATGTGAGCAGACATTGCCTTCGAAGATTACTTTATCAACTTTGTTCATGAAAGACAACTTATTTGTTGATTGGGGTAGCTAGGTTGGCACAATAGATTGAGTGCTGGACCTGGAATCAGGAAAACTCATCTTTCTGAGTTTCATTCTGACCTCAGTTGCTTACTAGTCATGTGACCTTGGGCAAGTCACTTGACTGTTAGCTTTGGTTTCTTCATGTTTAAGAAAGAAAGAAATTGGCAAACTACTTCAGTATCTATGCCAAGAAAACCCCAAATAAAGTCATAGAAAGTTGGACATGCAAATATTTTAACATAATTAACATGTAGTAGATTTCCTGCCATCTAGGGGAGGGGTGGAGACTGGGGGGGGGGGGATTTGTTACAGAAAGCTTTGTAAGGGTCAATGTTGAAGAATTACCCATATGTATGCTTTGCAAATAAAAAGCTCTAATAAAAAAAAAGAAAAAGAAAGAAAGTTGGACATGACTGAAACAACTGAAGAGCAATAATAACAATGGTGAAAATATTATGTTGTTCTCCACATTCAGTTCCCATAGAGAGATGCAGATGACTCTCTTTATTACACTCAGAAAAAAAAGATCAGAGCCTGAAAATCCTAGACAAAAAGTGGTTAAATTTAACAATTCTTTTACAGATTTTGCAAGCAACCAAAAGAAAAATTGTCAAATATAAGGAAAATGACATTCAAATAACACAAGATTAATGATCAAGGGAGCTTAAGATGTAGCCTAATCATATATGAAATAAAGATAAGACATTCTTGGCATGCAAAATTGTCTTAGAAAGAAAATCAGACCTGAAGATAGAGCCTTTGCTTCTCAAATCCCAAGCAACAGAAATGCAAGGAGAAATACAGCAACAAAGCCAACAAGAAATAAATAATAAGGGAGAGAGCACTGAATGTACTTGAGGAGACAGAGACTTGAACAAAGAGGTCAAATAGAACTGATTGCAGAGAACAGATCTTGAAACATCATGGACTAAACCCAATACACTGCCTACTGGTGAATCAGTGTTTAATTTTAGGAGATGAAATTACAGAATGGAAGATGCATAAACATCTTCATTCCATGGAGAATAGAAGAACATAGGAAATACATGCTGTATCCTAGTCCATAGACTAAGAATGAAGGGATAATAACTTCTGTACTAGAGAGTAAAAAAGCAAAAGGAAGAATTAAAAAATAGGGAAAGAAGATGAAATCGTGTTTCAATAGGTAGAGTGAATACCACTGATAAGTGCTCCCATAATATAAAGAGATTGTTTTGTAAGGGGAGTTGGAGACCTTCTAGTAGGTACAGTTTGATGTGATTTGATATTAGCAGACCTTTCATCTGGCCTCGAAGAGAAAAAGAACTCTGCTCTCAGGAACAGCTGACACCCAGAAGACTTTGAGCACACTGAGCCAAGGAGGAAATTTTAAGATAAAAAGAACAAATATGACCAGAAGAGGAATAAATGTCAATAATGAACAGTATAATCAGAAACATAGTAAGAATCCTACTGTGGGGCAATATTCTTATCACCTGTCAGCATGTGACTAAGGGTGAGGCAAAACAGGAAAAAAGCAGGGAGGTAGGAGAGAGGAGCAAGCTCTGTATATGAGTCAATAACAGAAATTATTTAAAAGAGATGTATTATAAGAGTTTTATTCTATGAGAAATATAAAGAATAAAGAAGGACTAAAAAAATTAAGGTTCATGAACTAAAGAATAAAATCCTAGAATAGACAAAATATCAGATTTCAAAATCCTTCTTTCAGTTTTAGGTATATCTAACAGAAGGATAAAGAAAATATGCAAAACTGAACAAATTGCTGAAGAACTAGAATAAAAATCTTGCTGTGTCTTTTCTTTAGCAAAAGAATATTTGTATTTCTTAGCACCACATGTCACTTTTACAAAAATTGATTATTAAGGCACAGAGATATGACAAATGTAAAAAAAAAAAAAGGAAGAAAGAAAAGCAAAAATAGATCATTGTAGACCATGACACCATAAAAATAACCACTGGTTCAGAGGAACACAAAGGCATAGATACAAGGAAGACTTAATGAAATCTTAAATGAGTTGGCAAGAAATCATAAAGACAGTATGTGAAAGAAAAATGATAATAATGAAAAATATACCAAAATTTAGGGGTTGCAACTGCAGTACTCAATGGGAAGAAGTCATATCCCTATTAACATGCATTAAAAAATAGAAAAAGAGATTTAATTAAATATACATTTTAAATAATTAGATAGCCAACAAATAAACATAAAATAAGGACAAAGGAATAGATATTAAAAATTAGAGGAGAAATAAACTGGAAACCAAAAGGCTATAGAAATCATAAATAAAACTTAAAAGCTGGTTTTCTTGAAAGACTAGTAAAAACAATAACTCTTTGGCCATTCTAAATTAAAAGAAGTAAACAAATAGTCAAATTAATAAAATAAATGAGCCAAGTGAAATCATAGCAAAACCAGAATAAATATAAAGAATAATCAGTACTCATTATACCCAATTATATGGTATCAAAACTGAGAAGAAAAAAGTAATAATAGTAGCCTCAAAACATCAAGTATACAAACTGACAGAAGACCAAGTACAGATCTTAAATAGTCCAATCTCAGAAAAGGAACTAACTGTAAAGAAACTATCCTCACCAACACTCAACCTCTCAAAAAACCATTACCCATTTGGTGAAGGATGCCCATTTTCCTTACTAAAATATGATTTTGTCTTGGAAATGCTGTACATTTTTATCTGGAAAATTATTTTTTTAAGTTTCTTAATATTTGTAGGCTATGGGATATGTTTGTGGGGGGTTTTTTGTTGTTTTTTTTTTTTTGTTGGTATATGTCAGTTTGCATACATAATTGTCCTTGTGTACAATAGTGGCCCTTCCTACTTCTGAAAAAGGAGTTCATAATGTGGACCTTACTTATTAAGCCATTTCTTCTACTAGTCTTTCTGAGTACTTTCTTTAATCATAGTATTCTTTCTTTAATGATAAATTAAACACGATCTACCATTGACTGTCCTTTTTGTTATTTAATCTAGGTCCCTGCTGAAGGAGGACAGGAGCAACAGACTGATTCCACCAAAGGGAGATGCCTGAGGAGAACCGTGAGTGTCCCCTCTGAGGGTCAGTTTCCTGAATACCCACCAGATGGCGCAGCCAAACTGGGTAAGCTGGTAAACCAAGGAAAAAGTTTACTGATTTTTATGGTGTGATTTTTATAGTTATTTTTGTGATTTGTCGCATAAAAGGAATTTGTTAGAGTGTTTTCTAAGTTTTTGAGAATAAGTTGTGTAGCATTGGTATTAACAGTTCTTTGAAACTTTAGTAGTGTTGTCCTCTCATTCGAATCATCAGGACCAGGTAGTTACTTTCTATGTAGTTCTATTTCTTTTTCTGAGATTGGATTATTTTAATTCTTTATTTGGTGTTATAATAGAATATTTTATAGTTTCTGGGCTAATTCAATCTTTTGTATTCTCTTTCATTGGGATATAAATTGCATAGCAGATTTTAATCCTTTTTTAAAAAAAATTTCTTTGGGTTTTGTTGTTATTTCACCTTATTAATTTCCTTTTTTTTTTTTTTGGTTTTATTTTCTGGCTTTTAAAAAATTGGTTCAGTAAAGGTTTATCAATTTTGTTAGATTTATCAGTTTTATAGTTTTTGGTTTTTAGGTTTTTTTTATTTCTCTTTTTCAAGAATTTTTTTGTTTGGCTTTCTAATTTTTCTCTTTGTTGAGCTTCTAATTTTTAAAAAATGCATATTCAGTTCATTAATAATACCTTTTCGGTTTTATTTAGTGTATGTATGCACATGTATATATTTCCCTTTAAGGATTACTTTAGCTACATTTCATAAATTTTGGTATGTTATTTCATTGTTACCATCTACTTTCACATAATTATTGTCTCTATGATCTGTTCTTTAACTTATTCTTTAGGATTTTCTTATTGTCTTTAATTAGATCCATGTATTTTGTTTCTGCTTTCAGAATTGATTACTATTTTATCACTTTGTGATCTTTAAAACTTGCACATAATATTTTTGCCATGTGGTATTTGTTTATAATATTTCTGTACCTTGATATATGATCAGTATTTGTTAACCTCTCATATAGTGCTAGAAAAGATATATATTCTATAATAAACCTTTTAGAAATTTTGCCTTTTACTTCTTTTATGTTAAATTTGTCACTAGGAAGTAAACATCAAAGTCTCCTGTTGTCTTAATATCTTTGTCTTGCAGTACGGTTTAGTTTTATGAATTCTGTTACTGTGCCATTTGGAGCATATAAGTTCATTATTGGTATTGAGTTGTTTTTGCTTTGTCTGATTACAATGATTATAATTTCTCATTTGTTCAAGTGATGCATAATAGATTTTGTTGAAGGGTCTCATTTTTATTTTATGTATGTTTTTGGTTTATAAATGTGTTTCTAGTAAGCAGTAGATAGTGGGATTTTGCTTTCTTATTTGATCCACTCTTCTCATTTCATTGGATTTTCTTTAATCTTGTTACATTTAATGTTATATTAGTTTAATATTTTCCTCCATTTGTGTATCTACCATTTTTTCCTCAATTAGAATTTTCTTGTTCTTATCCCTCATTGAAATCAGTTCTTTGACCCTACAATTATTTTTTCTTAATCTACTTTAAAGCAATCCTTTCCTATAGGCTTTCTTGGTCCCAACATCAGTATGCCTCCTCTTCCCCTTTCTTAGACCTTTCTCTAATTTTACTTTAATGTATTGCTTTCTTTTTTTTCTTCATTTTAATTAGTAATCTAATTCTTCCTATCTTTTTCTCCTTTCTCCCCCCTCTTCTCAGTTGAATGTTTTATTCCAAATTTCCTCCTCATCTTCTGTCCTTTCCTACAATTTTTTGTTATTGTTGTTATTTTTTTTCTTATGTTTCCCCCACACACACCTAAGGATTTCTTTACTTATCCAGTTTTTCCCTTCTCAGTGAAATGGTTTATTCAAAATTCTTTCTCCATCTCCTACATTCCCCTCCAACTTCTTTTATTTGATAGCTTTTTTCTTTTTTTTCTGTGCCTTTTTCTAACAAGGATTTCTTTACCTTGTGTCTTCATTAATACCTCTGTATATTCTGACTTTTATTCTTTGATTTGTGGTGTGATTCTTTCTTTAGTCTCCCTGTTCCTCTTAGAATTTACTTTCAGGAATATCAAGTTTTGAATACCCTCTTCTCACCAGTTTCTATGTTTTGCCTTGGTAGATCTTGCCCCTTTCTTTCTGTTATACTTTACTCTCAAAAGTACTCCTTTATAAAGGAAATAATGCCACTAGAAACATTGCCTAATGGCACTAGAGACAGAAATTTCCTTGTCTCTCAAATCCTGTGGTTCAGTTCTACTTTTACCCTCCTCATGATTATTCTCTTTGCAGTTTACTATCAATTCCCCTGATCCAAATGGTTCTCTCCTCACCTTTCTGGGTGTCCAGGTATCTCTAAAAGTATGCCAGCTCCTTCAATATTAAACCATTTGTAAGGTCCTCATTCCCTATTATAACTTTTGGGTTTTTTCTGCTGAGGCAATTGAGGTTAAGTGGCTTGCCCAGGGTCACACAGCTAGGAAATGTTAAGTGTCTGAAGCCAGATTTGAACTCAGGTCCTCCTGACTTCAGGGCTGGCGCTCTCTCCACTGTACCAACTAGCTGCCCTTGGGAATGTTCTTTAATGGGACTCCACCCCCACTGGGTGGCAGACCTCCACCTTTTATTCTCTTATTTCTTTCCTTGCTTTTTGCCACCTCTTTATGCTCCTTTCACTCTTTTGCCTGAGAGATTACAAAAGTTATCTTTTCTTTATTTTTTAACCATGAACTTCCTGATTGTTGCAGTAAGATGCTTGAAGAAGAGCATAGTGGATGTTCTGACAGTTTCTGTAGCAGAAAGGAAATCTCTTAGTGGGTCCCTCAGTGTATGCCTCTGGTTTTGTGTGTCCTTTTGGAAGATAGAGACTGGTAAGTGAAGGGCTGTTAAGAGAGGGTCCCATAGATTAGCATTCTTAATTGTTACCTGTTAAGACTCATTACTTTCCTCTGGACTCAGCTGTAATTGCTCTGCCTATGATTTATAAACCTTCTTTTGGGATCTTTTGATTATTAATTGTGACTGAAGAAAATGTCTAATCTTTGATTTTGTTAATCATATGACACAGGAATGGTGTATCTCTTCATAGAAAAGAAAATAGATGTTCCTAGTATATAATAGTTGATATTCATGAAGCTGATTAATTCCTTTATTAGGATCTTCAGAGTTCCCTTTGAAACAGGATTGTTATTACTTATATCTTTAAAAGTGGAACTCTGCCAAAAAAAAAGTATTTTTACTATTGAAGAAGTGACATTAAAATGAAAGAGAAATCTATTCTTGTTCATTTGGAATTAGGGTTTACTTAATCATCTCAAATATCACATGTATCATTCTCCCATATTCTGTTGTTCTTCATTTATATTGTACGTCCTGAAAAATCATAGTTTTTTGCATATTGTCTCTACCATTAAAATATAAGATCCTTGAGAGAATTGTCCATATTTTTGCCTTTCTTTCTGTTTCTGTCACTAAGTGCAGACCTGACATGTTTAGTTGTTCAATCATCTCCCACTCTTCATGACCCTGCGGTCATGAAACACACCAATACCATCCATAGGGTTTCCTTGGCAAAGGTATTGATTTGCCAGTCCCTTCTCCAGTAGATTAGGGCAAAAACTGGTTAAGTGACTTGCCCCTAGGGCCCACATGTTTGAGGCCAGATTTGAACTCTATTTACTGACCCATCTAACTGATCTTACACATAATAAGCATTTAATACCATGCTAACCATACCAACTAACTGATTGATAGTAAAAATAGAGTGAAACATTCTGGTTTGTAATCAGATGAAAAGCTTTTGTGAATTTTAAAACACTTTATAAATGTTAGCTATTGTTAATAATGAAAATGGTTGATACTGCATTTTTTTATCTTAAGTTTTTTGGAAACCTGAATAATCGATAATGTAATTTTTTAAAAATTTCCTTGTAATTTTAACTGTATACATAGTTATGACTATATATAATTATTAGTGTATTATTTATAATAAGGAATAAAAATAGCATATAATAATGGCAATGAACTATCTAAACCAGAAACACACCCTGTTTTAAAGAGCTGTCCCAACTAATATTTCCTGTCTTTTCTTTTGTGGGAAGGAATTTGTTTTTCACCTATCTTCATCTAGTTATTTTATTATATCACCTTGACAAACAAATGATCATTGTTCATATATGCATTTCAAAAGAGGAAACTTCAGTCAGATGGTTTCACTATCAAATCATAAGAAACAATATTTTATTCTCCTTACGCTATCCAATGTGCTTGTGTAGTAACTTTTTTTTTTCTTTTTAATGGATCCTCAAACCAAGTTTACTTGGTATATATGGCACCAGTAATCCAAAGCAAGGATCTTCTTTGAATAAAAAGTATTCATTTTACAATCTAAGCTTGAGAGAGTTCTGGCCACCATGGTATTTTGTCATAGTAAAAGGCATTATGTAATTCCATTCTCTCAGGGCAAATGTTTTTAGTTTTGTTGATGATCAAATTATTATATTATCATGATCTTTCCAAAATATTAAGGGAAAATTAAAAGAATCTTTATTTCAGCCTATCTTTATGGCTCATGACAAGTCAAATAACAGAATCAGACATCATGAAGTTCTGGTTCCAGTTCCTCAATAAACTGTCAGAATCTTTCATTTTATTTAATTTTGGTTAACTGTTTTTCTGTCTTAAATGGTAGGGTTCAATTCCATGGATGGGATAGGATCTGGGACAAAGGTTAAGAGGACTACTAGGGTGTGCCAAATATGACTCTTATATAAAAAGAACAACAACAAAAAATTCAAGAAACCTTATTTAAACAAAATAAAACAAAAACCCCCACAAAAATAGGCATTTAGCCTAGCTTTTTTTCTTTTCTTTTGGCAAGATTACTAATATACCAGATCACAAAATTTTTATAGATCTAGTTAACCTTGATTTCAACAAATCATGCAATTTTTGTGAAGAGAATAAAGGGATATGGGTTAGACAACAGTGTAATCAGATGGATTCATACCTGTTTGAGGAGCCAACCCCAGTGATTACTATTTATTATGTCAGTGTCACCTTGGAAGAAAGGCTTCATGGAAATGTCCTAAGGATCTGTATTTGCTTTTGGTTGTAAAAACATCTTTATCCTGCAGCAATCTATTGAACCTCAAATAGGGCAAGCTCATAGATCTGTTGCTCAGATCCAAAACCACATCAAGAACTTGAGATCAGAGCCTGAAGTCCGCAGACACCACACTTTGCTTTGGACCAGATCACTTTGGGCGCAATAAAACGTTTGCAGGTCCCCAACCTGAGCTGTTAGTTGCTTGAATATTCCTTGACTATCCACTACTTAATATTCCAAGAAAACAGCAACTATACCAAGCTAGATATTTCCTTCACAAGTTCATAGAGCCTGATCGTAAAATAAAGTCCCAAGTCAAAATACTTGACTTTGAAAAGCTTCAAAGATTAACAAAGGAAAAAAAAAAAAAAAGAATCCCACCATTAATGGGTACAGGGACTCAAAATACAAATCCAGAATAAGAGAATGTCTCCAAAACATCTACAAGTATAGCTTTAAAAAACAAACAAATAAACAAAAAACCCACAAGTTGGACACAAATTTGGTTGTAATTCCTAGAAAAAAATGAAGATTTTTTAAAAATAGCTTTTTATTTTCAAAATACATGCAAAGATAGTTTTCAACATTCACCCTTGTAATACCTTGTGTTCCATATTTTTCTACAACTCTTTTCCCTATTCTCCCCTAGACAGCAAATAATACAATTTTAAAAAAAAGTAAAAAAAAAGTTTGCTTTTTCTTTTCTTTTTTTTTTTAAATCAATGAAAGAAGAATACTAAGGGAAAACAACGAAAAAAGAAATGAGAGCTATGGAAGAAAAAATGGAAAGAAATTTAACAGTTTAAAATAAGATACATATAATCTTGCTCAAGCAATAAACTTGATTAATTAGAATAAATAGAACAAATAGAATCTAATGACTCCCTGAAACAATAATATTAAAAACAAAGTCAGAAACTAGAAAAAAAGATGTAAGGCATCTCACAGTAAAAATAACTATTTTGGATATAGATTGAAAAGAGAGAATTTAAGAATCATTAGACTTGAAAGCCATGATCAAAAATGGAGCCTAAAGCAACATTTTAAGAAATCATAAATGAGAACTTCCCAGATTTCTTATATCAAAAAAATGAAATATAAATAGAATCCACTTGCTACTTCCTGGGGGAGGAGGGGGACCTCAAAATGAAAACTTTTATAGACATTAGAGGCAAAATTCAGAACTTCCAGGTCAGAGAAAAAAAAATTTGCAGGCAGCCAGAAAGAATTCAAATACCAAGGAGCCATAGTCAGAATTTAATAGCCACCTCTGTAAAAGAGCAGAGAACTTGAAATGCTATATTCCAGAAGAAAAAGAATGTAGGCTTATATCCAAGAATGCCTTACCTAGCAAAACTGAATATATAATCCTACAGGGGAACCAGTAGAACTTTATCGAAATACAAAGTTTTTAAGCATTCTTGTTAAGAGCAAAGCTCAATAGAATCTTCCTTTCTTCCTTCTTTCCTTCCTTTCTTCCTTTTCCCTAAGGCAATTGGGGTTAAGTGACTTGCCTAGGGTTGTACAGCTAGGAAGTGTTAAGTGTCTGAGATCAAATTTGAACTCAGGTCCTCTTGACTTCAAGGCTGGTGCTCTATCCACTGGGCCACCTAGCTGCTGCCTCACTGCCACTTTTAACTGCAGAAAGATACACAGATACTATTGGAACAGAAATAAATTTCCCATTATAGGGAAATAGGATGAAAAGGAAAGAAGAGGAAGGACAGATTAAAGGGAAGACCTAGCCCTAAGCAAAATATAATTGAACTAAGGATCTACAAAAAAAAAGAAAAGAAAAGATTCTCCCTCATAGTAGCAAATAATTGGAAACTAAGAGGAAAATCATTAATTGGGGAATGGCTGAACAAGTTATGATTTTTAAGCATGATGGAGTTATTTTGTGGTGTAAGAAATAATGAAGGGGTAGTTTCAGAGAAACCTGGAAAAACATGTATGAATTGATACAGACGTTTAACTTGCATAGAACCAGAACTATTTATCAATGACAACAATATTGTAAAGACAAAAAACTATGATTAGTGTAATGAACAGCTATGCCTCCAAAGCACTCATGATGAAACATGTTTCCCATTTAATAGAAAGTCAAAGTGCTTAGTGTGTAATGAGATGTGCATATGTGTGAGTGTACATGCATGTGTATGACATGACCAAGATGGAAACTCATTTTGCTTGATTATACATGTATGTAGCTGAAATTGGTCTTCTCTTCTTAAATGTGGGGATGACATTGATGAGAGAGAAAACCAATTTTTACTAACTGAAAAAAAATTGTTTTAAAAAGGTATCAGCTTGGCAGCTAGGTGGCGCAGTGGATAGAGCACCAGCCCTGAAGTCAGGAGGACCTGGATTCAAATCTGGCCTCAGACACTTAACATTCCCTAGCTGTGTGACCCTGGGCAAGTCACTTAACCCCATTTGCCTCAGCAAAAAGCAAAAAAAAAAAAAAAAAAGGTATCAGCTAGAGGGTAATTGCATTCACTGAATGGAAAGGTAATTAAAGAAAGTGCCCAGCTTATATCTCAAAGAGATCTTAGAGGAGAGAAAGGGACCCACATGTGCAAGAATGTTCGTGGCAGCCCTTTTTATAGTGGCTAGAAACTGGAAATTGAAAGGATGCCCATCAATTGAAGAGTGACTGAATAAATTATGGTATATGAATGTTATGGAATATTATTGTTCTATAAGAAACGACCACCAGAACGATTTCAGAGAGGCCTGGAGAGACTTGCATGAACTGATGCTGAGTGAAACGAGCAGAACCAGGAGATCAATATACACAGCAACAACAATATTATATGATGATCAATTCTGATGGACATGGCTCTCTTCAACAATGAAATGTCTCAAACCAGTTCCAATTGTTCAGTGAAGAAAGGCATATACACTCAGAGAGAGGGATATGAAATTTGGACCACAATATATCATTTCCATGATCTCTATCGATGTTTGCTTGCATTGGGTTTCCTTTCTCAGATATTTTTTGTTCATGTAGATACGATTGTTCTTGCACAGCAAGATAAGAATGGAAATATGTATACATATATTCGACTTATCAAGTATTTTAATATAATTAACATGTAGTGTATGTTATGCAAATAAAAAGCTTTAATAAATTAAAAAAAAGAAAGTGCCCAGGGTACTATATCTCATTTCTCTCCAGTCTACACTCTGAACTTTCTCTGCTATCCTTTTCTTCCTTTTCACTTTCCTTTTAAGTATTATTTGCCCCAACTAGTTCCTGTCTTTCTTTCTACTTGTATATGTAATCCCAGAGTTTTGCACAGTGCCTCATTCATAGTCAGTGTTTAATAAAATCTAGTTGTCTAACTGCATAATGGACATGAGGAAGCTCCACTGTGTGATAAAAAATTAAAAATAACATTTATATGGTGCTTTCAGTTTTTCAGAGTACTTTATCGACATCACTCTGTGAGCTCAATTCTGTTATTTATGGCTCTATTTTTCAGTTGAGGAAACCATAACAAAGAGAAGTTAAGTAATCTGCCCAAAATTTTATGTCTGGGACAAGATTCAAATTCTTCATTTCCTGGTTGCAAGTTTAGATAATCAGTAAGGAATTTCTGAAAAACAAATTTAAAGAATGTTATTAAGGAATCACTTGGAAATAAAAGATGTTGGTCTGGTCCTATGGATTAGAATATGGGAATGATAGGTCTGTAGATTGCTTTCTTTTATCTGTTTTCCCTTTTATCAACCCTCATTCCTCCTCATATTTCTCTTATTCCCTTCTCATACTTTCCTTTTGGGTAAGATAGATTGTATGTATTGTATTTCCCCTTTTTGAATCAAATTAGATGTGAGTTAGGTTCAAGCATTACCTGCTCCATCCTCTACCATTTTTCCTAACAATGTAAAAACTCTTCTTTGGATGTCTCTTTTATGTAAAATCATTTTTCCCAATCTACCTCCCTCTTTCTTCTCATCCCATTAAATCCCTCTTTCTCACCTCTCTGGGTTTCCTTTTCCTTCCTTCTTTCCTTCCTTCCTTCCTTCCTTCCTTCCTTCCTTCCTTCCTTCCTTCCTTCCTTCCTTCCTTCCTTCCTTCCTTCTTACATAATCAGCATACTTCCACAAACTCTTTCTATGTTTTATCCTTCTAACTGGCGTAATATAATGAAAAAGTTCTTGGAAGATACATGTATCATCTTCCCATGTAGAAAGTTAAACAATTTAATATTGGGTCCCTTAAGATTTTTCTTTGTTTACTTTTTTATGCTTCTCTCTAGCCTTGTGTTTGAAATTCAGATTTTCTATTCAGCTCTGATCTTGTCAGCAGTAATGCTTGAAAGTCTTTCTTATTTGGCCTATTCTGCTTCGGAAGAAGCTTTTCTTCACTGAGTTTTTATACTTTTCCATTTTGCCAATTCTATTTTTTAAGTTATTTTCTTCAGTATTTTTTGGTATTCTTTTACTAGCTATTGTCTTTCTTTGCATAACTTTTCTTCTATTGCTCTTCCTTTTACTCTTCTTCCCTTTAACTGAATTGGAATATTAGAATGCTGCTGTGCTATTTTTAAAAATATTGTATTATTCTTGTGCCTTAGCCAGTCATATTTTTATTGGTGTTGAAAGTCAGATATCCTTGCTGTTTCCTTCATAGAACTTAGATTATTGTCGAAAACAGAAAACAGAAACATTAAAGGAATAACTTAAAAATGAATAACCTTTGCATCTTAGTTGGATCCTTTTCCTTTATCATGGATAAACATTGTGTCCCCTTCAGAAAAGTTCTTTTCCAAAATGAAATTAGAGGAATAATAAATAACATTGTGTAGCAAAAATTATCAAGAATTTTCAATTACATAATTTAATTAAATCTGTTAATGTTGTTTCTAAATAAAAAAAACATTTGGGATGAGGGTATGTAATTGACCAAACTAAAGTGTCAACTTGAGGTTGAATATAACTGAGAATTACAGAAGATCTGTTCTGGTTATTGATTACTAAATGCATTTATGTTAGTGAGCTATATTAACTGAGGGTAAATGGAAAATATATTATTGTGCTTTTTGTTTGAACAATAAACAAACTTTGATTCTAAATTTTTTGCTTAAAATGCTTTTTTTCATACTATTTTGTTATTTCAAATACATGTAAAGATAGTTTTCAAAATTCATTTTTGTAAAACTTTATGTTTTAAATTTTTCTCCCTCTCTCCCTTATCTCCCTTCTCCCAAGACAGTAAGCAATCTGATTACAATTTAAATATGTGTAATCCTTTTAAACATATTTCCATATTTGTCATGTTGTGCAAGAAAAATCAAACTAAAAGAAAAAGAAAAACACGAGAAAAATATCAGCCAGTGATTTCTGACCAATGTCTAAATTTCTCTTGAAAACCAGAGAGTAAAGTAGAATAAAAGGAATGTTAGTTCCATTTTTGTAACCATCATGTAATAGAAAGAAAAGAGTATTTGGAGTTAAGAGTACTTGGGATTGAATCTTGCCTTGGACAAGTTCTTTAATTTCTCATCTGTAAAATGAGTCACTTGAATTAGATGACCTATGAAAATTCCTTCTAGATCCAAATATTATTAAAGAGTAACTTTAAATCTGTCATAAAAAAGGAAAAAAAATATATAAGAATATCTTTTGTTTGGAACACTCAGATAATTTATAAAATCAATCTGGTATGAGAGAAAGTAGAAAAAACTCTCAGAAATGTGTAGATAGCGTTAAGATGATTAAAAAACTGGGGCACTTAGGTGGTGCAGTGGATAGAGCACCAGCCCTGAAGTCAGGAAGACCTGACTGGTCCCAGACACTTAACACTTCTTAGCTGTGTGACCCTGGGCAAGTCACTTGACCCCAATTGCCTCAGCAAAAAAAAAAAAAAAAAAAAAAAAAAGATAAAATTGGAGAATAAAAACAGAGAAACTGAAGATTAGATATCTCTATCTGCTTGCCTCTTATTTAATCTATAGAAGCAGAGAAATATTTAAAATATTTTAGTTTCCATGTTTTCAGTTTAATTTGGAAAGGCCTTTGATGATTGAATACAAAAAACCTTGAGCTATATTGCCTTAGATTTTTAGAATCAAATTTTGAGTTGAGAAAGATCATCAAATTTAATCTACTTATTTTTCATTTAAGAAAACGAGGCACAGAGAGATTAAAAGGCTTGTGTAGAGTCCCCTAATGTCTGAGGCAGGATTCAAATCCAATTCTTCCTGACTTCAAGTGCAGCATCCTATTTTTTATGCAGTCTAACTGACTATAAAATTCTTGAGTCACATTTTGTTTTGTTTGATATATACCTCATCTCTATATTTAGAATATAGCTAATTCCTTTTAAAAATATTGCCATGTGACAAAAACTGCTGGGATCATTGGAAACTAGTCTGGAAGAAATTAGGCATTGACCCACACCTAACACCATATACCAAGATAAGGTCAAAATGGATTCATGATCTAGGCATAAAGAATGATATTATAAACAAATTAGAACAATGTATGATGGTTTACCTCTCAGACCTGTGGAGGGGGAAGGAATTTGTGACCAAAGAAGAACTAGAGGTCATCATTAATCACAAAATAGATAAGTTTGACTATATCAAGTTAAAAAGTTTTTGTACAAACAAAATGAATGCAGACAAGATTGGAAGGGTAGCAGTAAACTGGGAAAATATTTTTACATCCAAAGGTTCTGATAAAGGCCTCATTTCTAAAATACATAGAGAATTGACTCAAATATATAAGAATTCAAGCCATTCTCCAATTGACAAATGGTCAAAAGATATGAACAGACAATTTTCAGATGAAGAAATTGAAAGTATTTCCGGTCACATGAAAAGGTGCTCCAAGTCACTATTGATCAGAGAAATGCAAATTAAGACAACTCTGAGATACCACTACACACCTGTCAGATTGGCTAAAATGACAGGAAATGATAATGATAACTGTTGGAGGGGATGTGGGAAAACTGGGACACTGATACATTGTTGGTGGAACTGTGAACGGATCCAACCATTCTGGAGAGCAATTTGGAGCTATGCTTAAAGAGTTATCAAACAGTGCATACCCTTTGACCCAGCAGTGTTTCTACTGGGCCTATATCCCAAAGAGATTTTTAAGGAGGGAAAGGGACCCACATGTGCAAAAATGTTTGTGGCAGCCCTTTTTGTAGTGGCAAGAAACTGGAAATTGAAAAGATGCCCATCAATTGGAGAATGGCTGAATAAATTATGCTATATGAATGTTATGGAATATTATTGTTCTGTAAGAAATGACCAACAGGAGGATTTCAGAGAGGCCTGGAGAGACTTGCATGAACTGATGCTGAGTGAAATCAGCAGAACCAGGAGAACATTATACACAGCAACAAGACTATACAATGATCAATTTTGATGGACATGGTTCTCTTCAACAATGATGTGATTCAAACCAGTTGTGCTGCGATGAAGATAGTCATATACATCCAGAGAGGCCTGTGGGAACTGAGAGTGAACCACAACACAGCATTTTAACGCTTTCTGTGAATATTTCCATGCATTTTGTTTTCCTTCTTAAGTTGTTTTTTTCTTCTTCTCTTTCTAGATCTGATGTTTCTTGTGCAGTAAGATAACTGTATAGATATGTATACATGTATTGTATTTGTCATATAATTTATCCTATCTAGCATGTATTAGATTACCTGTCATCTAGGGGTGGGGGGTGGGGGGAAGGAAAGGAAAAGCTTGGGAAAAAAGAAAGTTTTTTTTGCAAAGGTCAGTGTTGAAAGGTCACTCATATGTTTTGTAAATAAAAAGCTTTATAAAAAAAAATAAAAATATTGCCATGATCTAATTTTGCTTGATATGTAGTGAATATAGGTGGAACATTTATGATGCATCTTGAAGTATCATGTTTGTTTTCTTGAGAATTTGGAATAGGAAAAAATATGTCACAGCTTTCTCAATTTGGATTTCCACTCACCTGTTGTGATAAATTGGGAAATACATCTGACTCAGATAAATGGAACAAGATTAGTTAAACATTGCTTCATTAAAGTAACATTTCTTGTACTACAAGTTTGTGTAAACTTTTCTAAACCTTTTCATCCTATGTTTAAACAAAAGGACTGCCAAAACATATTCTAGTGTTATAAGTAAATGGTGCTCAGGATTTATCACGAGAAAAGCTTTTTTTTTGGGGGGGGGGACTTCAGCACTCTCCTTTTAAGTGATTTTTATAAAATACAGTTTTTCTAGAGGAGATTTATCTTGATGGCCTATTATAATATCATATATTGTGGATTATTCCGTTTACTTCTATGAATGTATTTCTCTTAAAGTTTAGTGTGTGTGTTTAGTAGGTAATGATAGTATCATAGATCTTAGAGCTATCAGAGGCCAACTAGTCCAATCCACTCATTTTTTTAGATAAGGCAACTGAGGCCTAAGGAGCTTAAGTGACTTGTCCCAAAGTTATACTCCCAGCAACTTGTAAAATATCTTTTTTCTATATAAACTAGCACAACAGGACTTTTGCATTATTTTAATTTTTTCTTCATAATACTGCCTAGAAATTTATAGAGATATAGAATTTTAGAACCAGAAATCATCTGGTTCTTAGGAATCATCTTATTAAATTTCTTTTGATAGATGAAGAAACTGAGTTTTAGAGAAGATCAACTGACTAATCTAATGCCATAGTATTAAGCATATATATTAAGTATTAGTAGCAGGACTAAGACTTAAACCTCTTGTCTAGCTTAGCATCATTTTTAAGAACACTGTGGGGGCAGCTAAGTGGCACAGTGGATAAAGCACCAGCCCTGAAGTCAGGAGGACCTGAGTTAAAATCTGGTCTCAGACACTTAACACTTCTTAGCTGTGTGATCCTGGGCAAGTCACTTAACCCCAATTGCCTCAGCAAAAAGCAAATAAATAAATAACACTGTGAATCACTTATCCTTGTTTTAACTCATAGTACTTTTTTATCCATTTCTTTATTCTGCCTTGTAGAACTTAGGGTAGTAGAAAGACTAAAATATCGATGATACCTTGCACATAGCCATGGTTTGTAACTCTTTATTGGACTGAATTGGATACATAGGCACTGAAGCTAATAAAATAGACAAGAAATAGGGAAATAACCTGGAGAGGAAGAAGATCTTTATCTGTGGGCATTTTCACAATTAAATTTTTTAAAAATGTTTTTTGCTTTGAACACAGCAATAAATTGTATTTATTCAAAAAAAATCTGTTGCTTCATGAAAGAAGTAGAATTGGATAGAGAAGAGGTGATTATTGTTAGCAAGATGATCAGTAGAGCAATTCAAAATAAAATATTGAATGTTATTGAAAAGAAAAAGAGAAACAGATGGCAGCAAGCATAGTATAGCATTAGCTATCAATTAACAGTTGTATAAAGAAAGTGAAATAGATACTAAAAAGCACTATGGAGTCAGAGAAAATGTTGAGGAAAGAAACTGTATGCAGATCAGTAAATAAGTATTTCTGTCTTAGGAAGGAGTTTGACAGAAGACTGGTGGTTTCTAAGAAAGATACTGTTAGAAAATCATTAGATAAACACATCTTGTTACTAAACAAGCATCTATTAAGCCTTTACTATGTGCAAGGCAATGTACTAAGCACTAGACTCACAAAAACAAAACAAAACAAAAAATTTGAAAATAGTCCTTGTTTTAAGGAGTGAACATGTAAAAGGAGAATCAAAATGTAGATAAATATTTTTAGACCTAAATGGACAACTGTAGATTGGAATACAAATGGAAAACAATTTCATATGTTTATCTATAAGTCAACCTCTGCATGTGTCTAATGCCTGACAATCAGGTACGCTATGATTTAATCATAGACTAACTGCTTTACTATAATAATACCAAGATAATATATCCAACCCAGAATAGTATTAGTGTGTACTTTGAGACTATCAAATTTCAAAAATATCAAAAGTTTCAGGATCCCTGATTTATATAAAAAATGACAATATATAAATTTCCAAAAGTGGTCCCAAAAATCAGATATAGATTATGACTGTTTCCTTTATATAAGGTCCAAAAATTAAAAAAAAAACCAACTAATTCATTATGCTTCTCATAGATTTGAAAAGTATTATGACAGCAGATGAACCTTTCCCATTTACTTATGCTAATAATGGTATTGAGGAGTGTATTTTTAAAAATATTATTGGAGTTTTATATGCCACAATTTGGGATGCATTTATTTCTTCAAAATTATTCTTCTTTGACTGACAATTCCAAATTATTTAAAAGTTAACGGTTACACCTAAAGTGATTTAATAGTCATCAGAAAGATGCTAAATTTAGTCATACTTTTCTCTAAGAGGTCCCCTTCCTAGGAATCCTTTATTTATCATGCTACTCCTGTATAAATGTTTATTCCCTTCCCACAGAGCTATCTCAAATAACAAAAAATATTTTTAAGGACAAGAAAAAGAGGAAGAAGACAACAAAATCATCCAAAGTAATGCAATAAAAAAGTCTGGGAACACGTGTAGGGACCTTCCAGCTCTTCAAAGGAGTAGAGTTGGGTGTGTCTCACCTCTTCTCTGACCATTCTTGATTCTTTGTAATTTTAAACTGTTCATTTTTTAATTGTAAGAATTATTTCCATGTATATTATTGTGAATGTTGTATGTAGAGTTGTCCTACCTTTCTTTTCTGTATCCAGCATATTGGTTGTTCATTGTGGCATAGTAACATTCCATTACACTTATGTAATGCATTTTGCTTTAACCATTTCCCTGTTGTTGGGCATCTGCTTTGTTTCCAGTTCTTTGCAACCACAAAAATTATTGTTGTGAATACTATTATTAATATGGGACTTTCTTCTTATTAGTATCCTCTTTAGGATTCTGTATTAATAAGTCTCTTGGTCAAAAAGTACAGAGATTTTAGTCACTTTATTTATATAATTCCAAATTGCATTCCAAAATGGTTCTGGATAATATAATTCAAATAAAATGACTCTTCCTTTATTCTTAAGCTCAAAATTAAGGTAATACTAATACAAGACCTTAATAGAATATTAATATTTACATTCTACAAAAGGCTTACTAAGTTTTATATATCGACATAGTGATGTTGGCCATGTAAAAAAATCATTTTTGTGAATAAGGAATTCATCCTTGTTTTTTATTAACCTACTTTGGCAGGAAATAGGAGGTAGAAAGTCAGTAGATTGGGAGAGCTTTGTAAAGAAGTTTATACAATTGTTTATACAGAGTTGATTTTAAGTGCTGTGATTTGAGGACATCCTTTTGGAATATGGTGTTTATTCCCTAGTAACTACTAAAAGATTAGTGGATTCATGAAACTAAAACATTCATTTTAAATTAAAATTTCAGTTATCAGAAAAGTATTACTATACCAGATAATCCTTGTACAAGAATCTATGCTAAAAAGTAGTTGGCCAAAGAGTATATAAAAGATTTGTTGATGCAATGTAAATTCTTGGAGAAAACAAAAGAATCTAACAGGTTTTGAATTTTAATTAGATTCCTGAATAATTAATAAATTATTAAAACTTTATCTCATCTACCATTGTGTTTCTTCTTGAGGCAGACTGTGTGTAGTCCTTTTGGTTATCCCCCTAAGTATCTTTCTATCCACATTTGTGATAACAGCTATATCTGGGTTAGATCAAAAGGAAAAAGTGGTGTAAGGAAATCTGTACTTCACTTTTGAACTTGAAGAATTACTAGCCAAAAATATGTATCAATAGTGTATCAGCACAACTTTGTAAAATATTTTTGGTTTGCCATGTAAGTAGTCCTTCAATTTACAAATATCTGATACCTAGATATATAGGAGAAGGGAGCAGAGGCCAACTCTGCTTTTACCAGTTGTACTCCAAATGAGGCAGTTTTCCTTTTCCTCTAATTTTGAATGCTTAGAAATTCATTGAGAATATTATCTTCTCTTATACAACTAGCATATTGACAAATTACTGCTGCCCCAAAATAGTACCTACCATATCCAGAGTAAGAGAAGATGTATTCTGAGTGTTTTAAGTCCTAATTCTGAATTTTTTCAGTGATGGTTAGATAGGTGTACCTATTAATATATAAAATATTATTTATTTTAAATACATTTGGGCTAAATAAACATCATAGACTAGCCTGAACATCTATTAGTATTATAGCTTTGGTAGAAAAATACATTCCAATTTCTCAACAACTCTTTTTTTTTTAGTAATAAGCTTAGTTTTGATACATGATGCAAAACCTCAGGGTCTATGAAATTGACTCCCTTATATGGTATAATTGCCAAAAATATTTAAGCACAACAGCATACAAAAAAGATTCCATGTGAAGGTATGTGTGCATTTAACAATAGCTGACTGTTAAGATAAAGAGTGAAGGTGTGTCAGTCAAAAAGTATTTATTAAGCATCAAATATGTGTTGGGCTCTATGCTAAGAGCTGTTGAAACTGAGAATGGCAAAAAAATCAAATAAATAAATAAATAAGTCCCTGTTCTCAAAGACTCACAGTCTAATGGAAGAGACTATATGGAAACAATCATGTACAATCAAGAGGTATATGTATGTGTAAAATTTGATAAATTGAAATTAATCCCAAAGAGAAGGCACTAAGATGGGTCTTTAGCTAAGACTTAAAGAAAGCCAAGGAAGATGGAATGTAGAAAAGGAAAGAATTCCAGGCACTGGATGGGGAACAGCTAGGTGGCAGCCCATTGGAGTGCCAAGCCCAAAATCAGGAAGATTCATTTTTGTTAGTTCAGATCTGTTCTCAGATCCTTAACAGCTGTGTGACTCTGGACAAGTCACTTAAAGGTATTTGCCTCAGTTCTCTCACGTGTAAAATGAGCTGGAGAAGGAAATAATTCCAAGCAAAAGCATAAATAGGGTCAAGAAGAATGAGGCATGCCCTGAAGTCAGGAGGACCTGGGTTCAAATCTGGTCTCAGACACTTAACATTCCCTAGCTGTGTGACCCTGGGCAAGTCACTTAACCTCAATTGCCTCAGCAAAAAGCAAAAAAAAAAAAAAAAAAAAGAATGAGGCATGACTGGAAATGACTCGAAGAACAATAATGAAAACACCTATGAAGTGTCTTTTGCAAAAAGACCAATGTCACTAAATTGCACATTATGTGTGGGATAGGAAATGGAGTAAGGTATATATTAGAAATGTATAAGAGGACTAAGTTGTAGAGGTCTTTCTTTATAAAAAACAAAAATACAACAAAACAAAAAACCAAACCCAGAGGATTTTACATTTGATCCCAGAGAGACTAGGGAGCCAGTGGAGTTGATTGAATCAGTTTGGTAGCTGAGTAGAGAATGGATTGTAGCAGAAACTTGCCAGAGAGACCAATGAAAGACTCTTTCAGGAATCTAAGTCTGAGACTGTGCCACAGAGGTGGCAGTATCAGAGAGAAGGGAAATTGTACAAAAAGTATTAAAAGGTAGTAATGATAACTAATTTGATGTGGGGAAATGAAAGAGAATGAAGAATTGGAAATGGCACATAGGGTATAGTCTAGGTAAGAAGGGTAATAGTACAGTAATGGGAAATCCCTGAGAGGGGAGGGTTGGGGGAAAAGACGAGTCAGTTTTGGTCATGTTCAGCTTAAAATGTCTATAAGACTGGATGGAGGTGGTCAGGAGAGGATTTAGGTGTGGACAAATTGATCTGAGAATCATCTGCCTAGAGGTGATAGTTGAAGATCACTAAAGAAATAGTATAGAGAGAGAGATAAGAAGAGAAACCCCGAAAAGCCCATGTGTGCTTTTTAAGTTATTATCATATATGCATAATTTTCATATTATATATTATAATTTACATTTATCATATAATAAACATATTGTATTATGTTCTCTATTATGTATTATATTGTATTAGGCTCTCCTTTGTTTACTCTTCAGCACTTTTTACAAGTCACTGTATTTCTTTGAATTTCTCTTATTTATCATTCTTTATAGTGCAGTAATATTCCATTATATGCATATATCAACCTTTGTCTAGCCATTTCCCCTACTCATCAGGGAAATACTTGTTTCCACCATTTTGCTATTTTTTTTTAATTTTTTTTTTTTTTTTTTTTTTTGCTGAGGCAATTGGGATTAAGTGACTTGCCCAGGGTCACACAGCTGTTACGTGTCTGAGACCAGATTTGAACTCAGGTCCTCCTGACTTCAGGGCTGGTGCTCTATCCAGTGCGCCACCTAGCTGCCCCCATTTTGCTATTTTTAAAAGTCTTGAATATTGGAGGCATTGAGTAAATGTTTATTGTGTTGAATTGATTGTCCTTCAACTTGAAGTCTGTTTGAGCTTCCCAATTACGCAGGGTCATTTATAGGAGAGACTAAATATCATTTTAGTATATTTCAGCGTGCTAGGTGGCAAGCCCTAAAACTGACACTGGTTTATTAGCATGTCAATTTCAAACTGCATTGTTATTAGCTGACTTCTAAGCTCTTCAGTAATCCTTCCTCAATACCATTTGATTGGATCAGACCAGAGGGTGAGAGCTCACATATCCACAGAACCTTTCTAAAGTAATATTTAGTTTTACAGCTGTTTGGAAGGTATATCAAAATGTTCCTGTGAGCTGCTATTTAGTACAACTGATTGAGGAGTGATCATTTCACAGAAACGTGCAATTTGTAACCTTCCTTCAGGTCACTTGGCAGAAGAAGATAGAACATTTAAAAGGTAGAGGATTAGAATGAAGGATTTACAGTTTCTTATTGGTAATATTCTTTGTAACTGCAACAATGGAAGCTAATTAGTGCTCTTGCAGTATTTTTAAGAGGGGATAATTTGACACAAACAAATGTCACAGAAAGTTATTTTCAGTGGCCATGGATGATAGTCTTCAATGTGGAGTGAGTATATAAAATTTCCTGAGAAAGGAATCAAAGTTTTTATTTTAAAAGTCAGGGAATGAGGTGGGGGAAGAAAAATATCTTATAAAATCAGAGAAAGTGATGGTTTATGGAATCTAGTCTGAGAAGAAATCTGCAATGCACCAACCTATGTTGGGATAATATATTCACTCCCCCCCAAAAAAAAATTACTAAGGAGAAAGAAGTGAACCTTTTTTTGGGGGGGGACACAAGAATGTCATGTTTTACTAGAGCTGAATATTGAAAATCTTCTTTATTTCTCCTTCTCAGACTTGGCTTTTATGCACTTTTCTTCATATGAATCTCTGACAACAGAATAGTAAGAGATTCAGCAGACAGTTCTAGGTAGGTATCCATAAACTAAGAGTTCTGTGCATTCACACAATATCCTTACAAAAGCAACTTTTCAAAATAGTTACTTATTTTGTTTTCGGTCAATGAAAATGATATATAGTTTTAGTCACTAGGCTTATGTGGCTTGATTTTTAAAAAAAAAAAAACAGGAAATTTGAAATTTTTCTGTGAGTTAGGACTTCTTAATTTTTTTGAAGCTTCTGGTATTTGTAAAATATATAATTTCATATTTGTGTATCATTCAACTTCTACAAGCATTTATTTAGTGCATATGTGTAAGTGGCATAATTCAAAGTCTGTTTTACAGTCATAGGATCTTAATAAATTTGGGGGGTTTTTCTCAATTTAACATTCATGAAATATATAAGGACAAATATGCCATATATGTACGATAATATATAAACAGATAAAATTATATCACTCATAACACATACATATTAAAGATAAGAATATTGTTTTATCCTTTGAGGAGAATGGATTACGATAATGCCTATGAAGTAGAAAGAGCTGAAAACACAGGATATACCTAGGTATGCTTCAGTTAGACACTGGTCAAAAGAGTATATTTTAACCTATTTGACATTGTAACTATAATATTCTTTGCTAAGACAACCCCAAACTGAATATTTTTCTCTTTTAAATTTATGGGACAAAGAAAAAAAGTTCATTTTATTCTTAACTTATGGTAAAAGTATATTTAAACATTCAGTGTCTCTTATCAGTAACTTATTCTAAATTCTCTTTTATTTCCTATGATCAATATAAATAGAAATAGATTTTTCTATTTTACATAGCTGTCATTGATGTCTGTATTGTGCATCTTTCCTTTGCATTATTTTGTATTTCATATATTTTTATAATCCTAGGTTTTCATTTTTACAACTTTTGACCATTTTTCTATTACAAATAAGTTAGTTATAAACACCATTGTCTAAATATAGTTCTCTCTCTCTCTCTTTTTTTTTTTTTAAATTACTTCCTAGAGAAGTTTGTGAGGGAAATATTCCCCATAGTTGCATTAGTGTGTTAAAAGTAACTAACCAGTATTATGACTTGTGTCTGTATTGGCTAGATAATTTGACCGTTCTGCATTACTGTTCTAGTCAGGTATTTGCCATAGATTTAACTATTTACTTGAAGTCTACCTTTTCTTAGAAACTTCAGTACCTGGATGTGGAAATTCTTAATTCTAAGTCACCTTCTCAGGGGCTTATGAACAAGTAGGCTGGAAATAGGATTTTGAGTTCCTATCCCAATTCTGATGATGAATTATTGTGTGAACTGAATAAATGAATTAAACTCATAAAATCACAAAAATCCAGAGTTCAAAAAGTTTTGATAGGTCTTCCAATTTCACTCTTACCTAAAACTCAGATCCTTTCTATAATAATATCCTTAACTAAGTTATTGTCCAGACTGACCTTTCCAACAAATGGAAGTTTACTACTTTACGAGGCAACCGTTCTATTATTGAGTAGCTCTCCTTTTGCTTCTTCTGCTCCTTGGTATGTAGAATAATCAGTCCTCCCTCTTTCTTTGAGATAACTGAAGGCAACTTTTATAGCATTAAGTCTATCCTTTTCCAGATTACCATACTAAACTCTTTATCAGCCATCATATGGCATAGCCCCAAGTTCCCTCATGATTCTGTTAATTCTCTCAGTGCCAATTGCCAATTTGCCTTTTTAAATGTGGTCTCCAGACTAAACATGGCATTACAACAAAGAAATAATCACTTCCATTGCTGTGGAAAGCATATTTCATTAGCCCTTTTGCCAGCCAAACCTGATTATTTACTTAATACTGAACTTGTGGTTAACTGCACTTTGGACATCTTTTCACAAATTATCACTGCCTAGTCTTATTTCCCAATTTTAAATTATAAGTAATTTTTTTAATCTTAAATACAATTATTTAGATTTATCCTTTTACAATTTTATCTTGTTAGATTTGACTTGTTTATGCTGATATAATTTTAATTTGTTAGATTTAGCTTCTTGTTCCTGAATCTTTTATCTAAAATTACCTTTCTTTTTTTAAAATCACCTACATAATTACACTTACCATTCATGTCTGTCTACTTCATTGATAAAAATACTGAGTAGTACAAGACTGAGGACTGAGTTCTGCTGCATCCCATTAAAGACTCTTTCTTATATTTCTCAGTTAATCAGTATTCTTAGGCACACTTGTTTAGCCTATTATAATTCTACCTGTCTTTTCATCCAGTCTGTATTTCTCAGTCTTATCCACAAAGACACCATGAGAGAGTGTCAAATGTCCAGCTAAAATCCAAATCCTTATTATATAATTTAATCTCCTACTTCCTTATCTATGAAAGAGCTAACTACAGTCTATGAAAGCCTAGTTTTGAAAAATGTGAATATTAGATCTTACTGAATTAAATAGTTTTTCACTTATTTTTTTTCTATTATATACTACTATGACATTTTAAATTACCATATAGACCATTAAGTTTTAAATTTGTGGGCAAAAAGGAGATGAAATTATTCTTTTCCATAGTCTCTCTTTACCTAAGACCAAGTCTTAACTCATGACAAATTTCTGTTTAAATAACAAACCTACCAGGTTGAACAGGGATTTTAATGATTGTACAGGTGCATAATATTTGAAAATAAGAGTGTCTCCAAAAGCTTAGTCGTTTTAAATTTTAACAGCTTAAAACTGCATTCAGACTTTTAATATACACTGTATTCGAAATCTAATTTCTCTTTTTGTTTTTTTCTTGGAACTATGTTGACAACTTAACCCAAACATTCCTCAAAGAAGATTTTCAAGTTGTTCATTGGCACTGATAGTTGCTGTCTTGATCTAAACAGTAGTAGGCTGAGTGTGTGTATTCATTGCCAAGAGAGAAAATATATGATTTCTTGTGATCAGTGGAAAAATTTGGCTTATGGTCAAAGCACACAATAAATTAATATCTGAATCCAACATTCATGTAACTGAACTACATTTCTGCTTTGAAAAATCACAACCCAGGAAGTGACTAGAAATTGAAAAGTGTGACTTGTTTTTTATTTTGTTTATGATTTGTTCCCGAGGCCATAACCTGCTTGTTTGTCTGGTTTAATAAATTTGCATTGTGAGTCAACAGTGGATGTTATCATGACACCCGTGAGAGAATATACCAGGAAAATGTTTTTTATGCAGCTGTTTTCCCCAGAGAAATCCAATGGGTGTCTAGGGATTTCCAGATAGCAAATCTTGATACTCTAGTTATCAGAAAAGTAGCTTATCCATTGTTATGAATTATGAATTCTATATATTTTAAATGATTGTTTTCCAAAATTAAGAACACTTTAACCATTTAAAAACTATTTTCTAACCAGTTGCTGTTCAGAAAAATTAAAAACAATAATCTATAAATTAGGATTCATAGTCTTAATACATTATCATCAGAGCTGGCACATTTTTAAATTTACACACAGATTTAATGATTTACACAGCACTTTATAAACATTATCTCATTTCATCCTTCTTACAAGCCTGTAAGAAAGCTGCTATTTATCTCCATTTTACAAATAAGGAAACTGAGCTAGTCAGATATTAAGTGACATGTCTTAAATCACACAACCACTAAGTGTTTGCGACAGTGCAAAGGCACTCAGGTTTTCCTGACTTCAGGTTCAACTTTCTGATTCACTATTTCAGTTAGCTGGCACTTGAGCAATTCACTTAGCCCAATATAAAAGAGAAAGTTAGGATCCTAAGGAAACTATGAAAAATAATTTCTTTCTAAAATAGAGCTTTTCTTATTTCTGCAGCATGACAGGTGTTATAAAATAGAATGCAAGTGTTTTGAGACTTTTGAGACTACTTTTACTAATCTCATAGGTTTAAGGGGAAGGATACAATTGGGTCATTCTCATATGGCTAATTCTCCGCTATTTCCTTCATTAAGAATTGAAACTTTGCTTGTAGCTAACATACTTTAAATATTAATTAGTGGAGATGTAATTGTGAAAGTATTATTCTTACAAATAAGGAAAATATTAGTGACATCATTTTCAGTGGGCTAGTTTGATCTTCCTTAAAGCAATTTTTGACACAGGCATTGGCAATCCCATCCTAAATTCAGTTATTCCTCCCCTCATAAAACTATTGCTGACCAGAAATGTAGCTAAAGGTATTTTCATAAACTAAATATTGTACCACTACCTCCAAAAAGTGTGCTTACTCCCTGTGTGTTGACTCAACCATTTGTGAATGGAGACCTTCCCATCATCTGTCACAAAATAATAATGTTGCTACAGAAAGCAATTCTTTAGATAAATACAGGGTCAATAGGTTTCTAGCCAGGCAAGGGAATTTAGCCACAATTGATGGCATAACTTTAATAATAAAATACATTTTAAGTTTTAAACAATCAGCTCTTTTAAAAAGTGACGGGGCATTTTTGTAGTGGCTAGAAACTGGAAATTGAATAGATGCCCTTCAATTGGAGAATGGCTGAATAAATTATGGTATATGAATATTATGGAATATTATTGTTCTGTAAGAAACGACCAGCAAGATGATTTCAGAGAGGCCTGGAGAGACTTACATGAACTGATGCTGAGTGAAATGAGCAGAACCAGGAGATCATTGTACACGGCAACAACAGTACTATATGACGATCAATTCTGATGGACATGGCTCTCTTCAACAATGAAATGTTTCAAACCACCTCCAATTGTTCACTGAAGAAAGCCATATACACCCAGAGAGAGGGATGCTAAATGTGGACCACAACATAACGTTCTCATACTCCTTGATTGATGTTTGCTTACATTGTGTTTCCTTTATCTGATATATCGTTTGTGTAGATAAGATTTTTCTTGCACAACAATGATAAGTTTGGAAATATGTATACATATATTCGATTTGCCAATATTTTAACATAATTAACATGTAGTGGATATCCTGCCATCTAGGGGAGGGGTGGGGAGTTGGGGGGAAAAATTTGTAATGGAAAGCTATGTAAGGGTTATTGTTGAAGAATTATCCACACATATGTTATGCAAATAAAAAAAAAAACATTAAAAAAAAGTGACGGGGCAGCTAGGTGGCGCAATAGATAGAGCACCAGTCCTGAAGTCAGGAGGACCTGAGTTCAAATTTGATATCAGACACTTAACATGCCCTAGCTGCATGACCCTAGGCAAGTTACTTAACCCCAATTGCCTCAGCAAAATGAAAAAAAAAAAAGACAAGCTTTATTTTGACACACCATCAAAATCCCAATTTTCTTATAGTGGAATTCTCCACAGTGTACAATTGTACATAGCTTTTACACACAACAGTGTAAAAGAGTAACTGCCACAGATGGTATGTATAATCTTGTACTTTAATAGTAGTTAACTGTTTTGCCCTTTCTTTTAAGGACAGATGTATCAGCACCACTGATAACATTTTTTTAATTTAATTTTTAATTTTTTTAATTTAATTTTTAAATTATTTTTTAAATTTAATTTTTGTTGTTTTTGTTGCTCTTTAATATTTCATTAGTATAGTTGCAGTAATTATTTTTACTTTTTTTTTTTTTTTTGGCTCTACTTTGACCATTCTGCAGTACTTTTATATAGATCTTCACCTATTTCTTTGATTTCTCAATTGACCTATAAATTGCTTTGAATGTTTCTTTCCATCTTTGTATAACTAATATATCTTGTATTCTAGGACACTTTCTCCTAAGATTGCTTTGGATTTTAGCTCTATGTTTCATTATCTCCTTGTCCTCTATTTAATTTTAAATGGTTGTGTATAGCTATAAGGAGAAAATAGAACATCAGTGATCTAGGCTTCAGCTGCATGCATATATTTTGCATACAAAGCATATATGTTTTTGTATCATCAGTATGCCAGAAGGTGACTGTAGTACAGTGTTTGTTAAAATAGATTTTATGGAAAGACTAACTCACAAGTTTAAAATTATTTGAAAGATAAGCCAAAAAACATGTTTAATATCTTTATCAGTCATTATTTTTTATCATGACTGTGGTATATTATTTATATTACATAGAAGGGAGTTATTAATGTTTTTATTATGTTAGCAAATTAACTTAAAGAACAAATCAACAGGGCTGCAAAAAGATAATTTGTTTAAAAGAAATCAACTACTAAAGAAAATGGTTATTGAATACTACTGTGAATTCCTTTCTTAGAAAGGAGAATTGGTATTGCTGGCAAATCCTTGGCTTCCAAGCGTATCTCTAGAGATAATATCCATTAGGAAGCAGTTTTGGCCAATTAAATATTACTAGATGTTTACAGATGTTTAAATCTGAAAGTTTTGCTTATTTTGTTTCTATATCTGACCAAAAGCTTTCAGTGGTAGAGGTTATAATTTTCTAGCAACATAATTCTGCTATATCTAATTAAGTCTGATTACCTTCAGATTAGACTCAGGATATAGAAATAACACTACTATTTAACTTTATCCATCTCCTGTCGTAGTTGCCAGAACAATGAAGGGAATGAAGTCTATTTAGACATCTGTTCTTTATATTTAAAACATGGGCTGCTTGATCTGAATTTTCAAACACTGGAAAGAGGGGCAGCTAGGTAGTGCAGTAGATAGAGCACCAGCCCTGAAATTAGGAGGACCTGAGTTCAAATTTGACCTCAGACAAATATTCCCTAGCTGTGTGACTCTGGGCAAGTCACTTAATCTCAATTGCCTCAGCAAAAAGCAAAAAAAAAAAAAAAAACAAACAAACCAAAAAACAAACCACTGGATAGTTATTATCATTGTTGGTTGCTCTATTATTCATTCACTTTTTAAAACACTTTAAGCCTTTGGGTAATCCATGAAAGAGGTATTTTTCTGGTTTATTTGTTTATCCCCTCTCTTCATAAGTCTCTATATATGTATTCACATGTGCATAATATACAAAAATAATTCTCCTATTACACTTTTTATATCCATTTATTTTGAGGAAATTTCTCCTCATATCATTTACGTTCTTTATAATAGCATAAAATCAAGGGAAAGTCATATTTTTGTTCAGATTTGACCTTATATAAATTCCAATTTCATTTCTTTCTACTAATCCTATCCCTGCTGCTCCACAACATGATTTCTGAGGTAGGCAGTAACTTATGTTGCATTCTTTTTTTTTTAAATTTTCAATAGTATTTTATTTTCAAAATACATGTAAAGATAGTTTTCAACATTCAAAAATACATGTAAAGATAGTTTTCAACATTCATTTTTGTAAGACTTTATATTCCAGATTTTTCTTCCTCCCTCTCTTACTTCCTCCCTCCCCAGGATAGCATTTAATCTGATATAGGTTAAATCTCTGCATTTCTTTTAATCATATTTCCATATATGTCATGTTATGCAAGAAAAAAAAAACAGACTAAAGGGGGGAAAACTGTGAGAAAAAAAAAGAAACAAAAAATATTCAGCCTCTATATTTTTCTCTCTACATGTGGATGACATTTTCCATCCCAAGTGTATTGGAATTTCCTTGAATGACCACATTTTTTTCTTTGTTTGTTTTTGTTTTTGCTAAGGCAATTATGGTCATACAGGGTCACACAGCTAGAAAATATTAAGTATCTGAGGCCAGATTTGAACTGCGGTCCTCCTGACTTCAGGGCTCATGTTCTGTCCACTGCCCCACCTAGCTGCCCCTGAATCACCATATTGTTGAGAAGAGCCAAGTCTATCATATTTGATCATCACATATTTTTGTTGTTACTGTATATGCTGTTCTGCTGCTTCTGCTTGTTTCACTTAGGGTCAGTTCATATAAGTCTTTCCAGGCTTTTCCAAAATCAATTTGTTCATTATTTCTTATAGAACAATAATATTCCATTATATTCATATATCATAATTTATTCATCTGTTCCCAATTGATGGTCATCCACTCAATTTCCATTCCTTGTCACTACAAAAAGGGCTGATACAAACATTTTTGCACTTATGTTGCATTCTTAATAACTGTAACAATAGATATCTTTCTTTATTTTGTTTTAATTCCTAAACATAGTTTACATTTTTCTAGAGATCACTGTGGAAAGACCCCACATTTTTCAAATACAATAATCAAGGAGGTGTGTGTATATGTGTATGTGTAAAACAGAACAGATTCAAGGGACAGAGAAATAGAGAACATATGTTTTGTATACCTTGATTCCATCAGCATGCCAAGGCAATCTTGTAAAAAGCAGTATTTTAATGACATAACTGAGTAAGTGGGTGAATTTGGAGTGGAGATTATTCTGGACACAATGATTTTGTTTTCTAGCATCAAGTCTACAAAGAATGCAGTGGGAAGAATGTTATATTAGGATTCCAGACCTAATTCATAGAGAGGAAGATTTAAATAATTACTCTTCTTTTACTGGCTCGCTCTTTGTGAGCTATATTGAATATAGTGTTAACAAAATATTCATTATGGCAAAGAAAGTCTTTGGCTGATGAATTGCTACTGGAATGTGTTTTTATTATTTGAGAGTTTACCATCTCCCACCAGCAAAAGGGGGGGAGTAATTGTTGCAAATATAAAATTCCATTATGATGTTTTTAAAGAGGATAATAACCACCTATGTCCCTTAAGTTTTACATACTTAACTATTTGTATTATTAGTAGATTTATGAAATTGTGGAAGTCAGTGTTAGAAAGAAACTTAGACTTCATTTAGTTCAGTCCTTTTATTTTGCAAGTGGGAAAACTGAGGCTCAGAGAAATTAAACAACTCATTGCACTTTACACAGATAGCCAACAGCAGAGCCAGGACCCAAATTCACTTCTTCTGATCTCAAACCCAATATTTTTTCCACTGTACTTCTCTCATAGTTAAAGGAAACTAACTTTTTTTTTTTTAATTTTAGAAATAAGAGCTAGCAAACAGTAACTATTGGAAGCCTAAATATGGCCTTCAGGAAATGTTGATTAATCTATATACAAAATAAAGTAGAAATCAACCTTTAAAATTGCTCCTCTATTTAATTTCATATAATGTTTGTGGAAGTATCTATAAGGAACTTGTGTACTATTTTTTCCAGCATCAGGAGGAAATGCTTCTAATTTTGTAACTGATATTTAGTTTCAAACAGTTTGGTAGGCAGCATGCTTCAAAGGGCAGTGATTAAATGAAAACTCATTGAAATAATAATTCATTATAATGCTACTAATTTTCACTGTAAACTGAGGCAAATTACTTCTGTTTTCCTTGTTCTATAAACTTAATATGTTAAGCTTAATATGTCTAAAATTGAACACTTTACCACCTGCTCCTTTTTCGAACTTACCATCATCTATTGAGACCATTACCATGCTTCTAGTCTTCTGATCACATTTGTAGCCTAGACTTCATCTTCTATTCTTCACTTGTCTTACTCACCTATATCCAGTTGCCATTGTTAATTGTTAACATTAACAATTCTGCTTCCACATCTCTAACATTCATCACCTCTCTATTCAAAGAACCACTCACCTAGTTCAGAATCTTTATCTCCTGTTACCAGCACTACTTTCATAATCTTCTATTTGTCTCCTTGTATCCAGAATCTCCCTACTTTAGGCCAGCTTCCACTTGCTGCCAAACTAGTATTCCTAAGCATAGATCTGATTATATATGTATGTATGTATCCTAAAATGCAAGTATGTGATCTGGAGAAACTAAAATAATAAGTCAGATAACTTCATAAAAATTTTTACTAAACAAAAGTATCTAGTAAGAATATACAAACATTTAGCAAGGATACTCATATCTAGTCATAATTTTTCAGGTCCATAGCTATGAGGTTACTCACAGATCAATAATACCAACCCACCCAACAATTTATCGTGTTCAAAGAACTCCCCTCTTTTATTTATAATCACCTTTATAAAATTTAACCTATTCTCTTCTAAGTCTTCATGATTTATGACTCTATAGACATTTGAAAAATCATTAATTCCATGCAGCCCCATCAAGTTAAGTAAACAAGCAATTGGTATTTGCTATTTAACCAGTCCCTGTGCTAAATTCTGGGGGATACAATGAAAGGCAAAAACAATCCTTGTTCTTAAGGAACTCATGCTCTAAGAGAGGGAAACATGGAAACAGTTACAAACAATATAGATGCAAGAAAAATTGGAGATAATCTCAGAGAAGGCACTAGTTTTGTATGGGATTGAGAAAGACTTCTTAGAGTAGGTGAAATGTTAACTGGGACTTGAACAAAGTTAAGACATGAGTGGGGAGAAAGAGAGAGAGAATTCCAGGCATAGGAAACAGATGATAAAAATGTACAGTTAGACAGATGGTACCATGTCACTCCCCTGACTCAGGAAGTTTCAGTGCTTCCCTATTGCTGCTGGGCCAAAGCACAGACTTGTAAAAAATGTTAATTATTTAAAGCCCTTTACAATCTGGCTCCAAACTCTCTTTACAGACTGGTGACATATTTCCCCATACTTAGAATGTTGTCTGTTACTTCTGCCTCTTGGCTTCTTTAGCGGGCTTCTCCTGATTTTCTTAATTGTTAGTGCTTTGACCACCCTAAAATTATTTAGGATTTACTTCTATCTATTTTCATTGACCTATCTGATATTTGTATTTCCTCCATTGGAATATAAGCTTCTTGAGGCAAAGGACTGTCTCAGTTTTGTCTTTGTATGCAGTTTTTAGCACAGTCAGGCTTAAATGCTTGCTCCTTGATCCCCTAAAAGTTAAGATGACTTATTTATTGACCTATTTAGTGAAAGTATTTTGAGAATAATACAACTTGTCACAGTGAGTAATATAAAATTGTTTACAACTGCTAATGTTAAGTGAAGTTTCATCCCTCTAATGGGAAAATAAGTTGTGTCATGATGGGACCCATTCAATTAGTTCTACTCTATGTACCTTCTCTATTCCCAGCTCTTGAGTCTTATCTTTGGAGGTGGAGGGTATAAACTGATAGGAAAAAACCTAAAGGAATTAAAGAAAAACTTATTTGAACTAGAAAAATATATATATTAAAAAGGAGAATGTGGAAGCCAGCAACAGTAGAGCAAGAGAACTGTCACAATAATTGAACTAATAGCAATAGTTTCTTTTTGTCCTTAGATATTTATTGTGATATTGTGCCCATCTTATATCTCACCTGTTATAGTTATTAAAGTGACAGGTAGGATCTAGAAGGAAGCAATTTAGGTCTTTTTTTTTTTTTTTTTTTTTTTTTTTTTTAGTGATCAATCTTGATATGCTAAACTCAGCCTTGGGTATAGCATCTTAGATCCTCTTTACCAGTAACAAAATATGGATGATTTGCTACTTTTCCTCCTTTTCTACATATTGGTGCATGAGTGAGGCGAAGAGAAGTCCAGAAACAATATAGATTTTTAAAATACATTAAAATGATTATACTTGTATTATTCTTTTTCAGTTACTTTTTTTCCCCTGAGGCAATTGGGATTAAGTGACTTGCCCAGGGTCATCCAGCTAGGAAGTATTTGAGGCCAGATTTGAACTCAGGCCCTCCTAACTCCAGGGCTGATCCTCTATCCACTACCCCACCTAGCTACCTCCAGTTACTTTTTTAGTGGAAGAGACTACTGATTATGAGGGAACATGTTCCTTTTTAAAATAAAATTAAATATTGTAATACTCTGAAATATCATAAATTATGGGAGTTTCATAGCTTATTCTCATTTATTTGAAAATACTTTTCAAGGGTACATATACATAGACACACATACAAAACACAAAAGAATGAAAGAAAAAGGGGGGAAAAATAAGGAAAACCAATCCTCCAGCCTCATATGTACATATTGGCTGTTAAATCTTTACCTTATACTTATTTTTGAAAAAGTTTTGTATACAGATGTATCCTGTCATACTGAAAAATTCAAGATTGTATTTGTATTTTCTTTAAATAATAATTGGTTTGAATATCTAGACTGTGAGCTAGCTTTTAAAAATTCGCTATTTAAAATATACATGCACATATCCACGTTCCCCCCCCCCACCTCCCCACCCCTTGGGACAGGAAAATGAAGTGCCTAGCCTGGTAAATCACATTGCTGTTCCCAGGGAAGAATGCAATGCACTCAGTGTACTCAGAGCCACAGAGTGAGCCAGCAAAGGCAGAATGGCTATTGTTTAACTCTGCCTAGCAAGAGGACCTAAAAGAAAGAATTGGGTCTGACTGGCTTTGGTGCTGGCTTTTCTGCATTCCAAAGTGTGAAGCACACAGGGAACCAGGAGAGCCCGGTCGCTGGCCAGGGAGTGTTTGGAGTTTCTGGCCGGCATGCTGGGAAGAGCATGGTAGAAGCACCGGCAACTTCCCAGGATGCAGACCCCAGGTAAGACCAATGCGGTGAAAACCATGTCATTATAGGAAGGAAATAGCCCAGTCTGAGCCAGCCCACTCTAGCTGGACTGGAGAGGGAATTCCATCTAAGACTGAAATTAAGGTAGTTGTGGAACTCAAAGGAAGCTGTAGCTTTTAATATGTGTACTCAGAGACTACGTACATTTATGTTTTTTACGTAGTAGCTTTTCTCTTCTATAGAGATTGTTTCTATAATTGTCAACTGGCAGGAAGTATGTGCTTGAATGGGATGCCTGTCAGGGTTGCCTTAAGGGTGAAAGTGCCTAAGTAAGAGCAAAGCAAATATTTTTCAAAATGTATTGATGTTTGAGATTTGCATATCATTTTAATATCCTCTGTGTGTGTGTGTGTGTGTGTGTGTGTATGTTTCAATATTTTGAATTTTCCCAGAAGCTTTCAACCTAGGAACACAGGACATTTCCATATAAACTTCTGGATGATTGGATAAAGGTAAATGCTCTTTCTAGGTGAAGGAGGACATTTTTGTTCCCTTTGAGGATAACTAAATATGCAAGAAGCAGCTGGCAGTTGTCCAGCCATCAGAATAAAATTACATTGACTTTGTTTGAACTGCAGTGGAACACGATAAATTAGTGACACTTAGAATATTCAACAGGTTGATTCTCTCTCGGGAAAGTTAAGAGCATTTACAGGAGAGAGATGGGGAAAAGAATATTGCTTCCTTGTTTTACAGTTTAGATTTTTAATTTATGATGCCAGTAGGTCACAAGCTAGAAAATTTGGTTCAGCAAATTATGACATTTTAAAGGTGGAAGGAACCATAAAGATCATCTAACTGAGCCCAGTCATTTCAGATTAGAAAACTGAGGCTGGAGGTTAGGTGATATGCCCAACTACATGCAGCTAGCTATATGTATAGGAGAATCTTCTTCTCCTATACCTGCCTTCTTTTCCAGTAGTCTTTATGGCACACTACATTGTCTCCCACTAATTTTTATACCTCCTAATTTTAAAACCATGTTTCTTATAATTTATTGACTACAGAGACAGTAAACGTCATCTGGGAAAAGTTAAATTGCAAAATCCTACATTAAAATCTTGTAGATAAATCTACATCGGCTCCTTGCTTTTAGTTATTAACAGATAATTTTCCACATCTTGTCTAAAGTGAAGAAAGAGAACTGTGTTTCAGTTTCAGTTATAGGGTATGTGATTTTTATACAAATAAGCACCTAGCTATGATATCTTCTACATATTCATTTTAAGATTAGCATCTTTTTCACGGATACTACTTTCTGAAAAGTTTGAAAATGTTTTTGAAAGCAACTTGCTAATTTCTGCTTCCAAAATTAATTTATATGATTGTAGATTTACATTTTGAATAAGTTAAAAAAATTCACATAACCAAGATTTTTATCATTTGAGAAGGTGGGAGGGATTATCTCTTTATAACCTTTATCTCTTCTATACTTGGCCCATAAAATTTCACAGTATTCTATCATATTCAACTCTATTTCTTTCTATTAAGCACTAACCAGATCTCAGTTAATTCATAGAGTGCTTTGTGAGTCTTGAAGACTCAAGAACCACAACAGTAGACATCTGTCTTCATACATTTTCATTTAGTTTCAAAGCATAGTTAGTACTCTTTCCATTTTTCTGGAGATCATTCATTGTAGAGAGTAGAGAGACCACACTATTCTAGTGTCAATATAATCACTGTCAGAATGATCTGTCATGGTTCTTTGCAACTCCTGGGAACAAATCAGCTTTATTTGGATATAAGCACTGGGAAGGGATGTTGTTCTGTTATATCAAATCTTGACCTGATTATTCCCGTTTTCAGTTGTCTGTATATAATAAATACTACTGTGACTCTTAAAATAACATGATGGGAGGGGCAGTGAGTAGGAAGGGGAAATTTCATTACTGCTCATGGCCATTGGAAACCTAATTTCAAAGTGAATTTACTACCTTGGAAGAAGCAGGAAACTTTGTTACCACAGAGACTATTATTTAAACAAGCTCTTAATAAGAAGATGACTGTTGGAATCATAAGGCTTAGGAATATGTATATAGTACTTAGACAAAAGTTGGATGTTCTCTCACTTTTCATTTGGCATGTGACAAATGGATATACTTGTGTGAATATGAATACAAATTTACAAATATGATCATATTGTGGAAAGTAGAGATCGTGGTGTGAGTAGAGTACAGGACCTAAAGTCAGGGAGCCCTGAGTTCAAATCCTACCTCATATACTATTAGTGTGATGCTGGCAATACATTTCATCTCTCTCAGCCTCAGTTTCCTCATCTGTAAAATGGGGATAATAATAATACCACCTTCTTTAGTGTTGGTTGTAAGAATCAAATGAGATAGTATATATTGAGGTACCAAGAGTTTTATAAAATCATAAAGTGCCACATAAATCCTTTTGTGATTGTACATATGCAAACATGCACAAATAGCATATGTACAATGAATAGGAATAGTTTTTTTACTTCTGCACTTAAAACCTTAAAGATCTTGATGTCAAGCATATTCATAAGTCAAAGAGGATATTATTGGTATTTTAAATTAATCTTCTGATAAAATAAAGTTTACTGGCCCTCCTAAATATGTTGCAACATGTTGCTATAGCAAACACTTTATTTTTCTTTCATGTATCTCAAGTGCTAAATTATTGTTGCTTTGTTTTTTTAGGGAGAAACTGCCACAAGGGTACTATTTGTAGATACATTTCATAGGAGATTGTATATGAAATAGGACATTGCAAATTTAGCTAGATTAATTTAGTTCTGAGTGTTCTCTTGAAGGAACTCAAGGGACCATTCTCTCAGCTCTATCCCCCACCTTTTTTCCTTCACATTAACTTTTAAAAGAAGGCTAAAAATCCTGCAACCTGGCCAATATTCTTAGAAAAGGTCTGAAGGATATTTTCATAGACAATGATTAGAGTGGCTTGTTATTCAGTTTTTCTCCTTTATCTATGTCTACCCCAAAGCTATCAATTTCTTCTATTTCCAGCCTCTAGTTCCCATCTCTTCAACCTCCCCCACTCACACCCACACCCTAAGAAAGAAAAGAGGAACTTGGAAGTTTGAGTATTTGACATGCATCTTAATATTAAATTACTTTTGATATGAATATCACCAAATTATCCATCATGGTTACCAGAAGCTCCAGTATTTTTAAACACAGTATTTTTAGGTATAGCTAAAAGGATTCTTTTCCTATCACCCTAACCTAAATATAAAGATATTTAGATATAAAGACTACCTCTTTGATATAAAATAACTTCTTGGATATTCACTTTATATTTTTGCTGCACCTAGAAATTGATATTGGTTTTGGTTGCATCTCAGTTGGTTTTATTGAAAGGATCAGGAGTACATTTTTTTTAAGGTATGGTAAAGAAAAACAAAACCAAACAAAGATTGGTTTTGTTTTGTTTCCTTTTTCATCTCCAAAGTAAGGGCATTGATTAAAGTGATCCCTAGAATCTCTTCCATTTTTAAAATTGTGTTTGTCCTGTTTATTTCCTGGTGTTTCCTGGTGAACACATAACTTATCTTCAAAATTAATTATGACTCGGCAAGATGGACTCTTAAAATCTGGATCTGTTTTATTGTTAGAAGTATTGCAATTGGTGATAGGGATTTGGCAAATCCAAATTCCATGTTTTAATTATAGATATGATCTCAGCTTGTGTTTGGAAGCCTCAAGCAATGCCATGTAGAATACTGCCTTTGTACATTTAGTTGACAACACTTGATGATTGAGACATTACTGGGCAATTATAATTCAGATGAGGACCTTTGTCTATCCTGTTCTATCCCCGCCCTCTTCCAACTTTTTAAAATCTAGCTGTTGAAAAAAGGATGAATAGTAGAAATAGGGCTCTTATTGATGAACCAGTCACTTTAAACATAGAGGAGGGGCATCAAAGAATTTTTTCGGTTCTGATAAGAGATTTCTTTCAATAGCTTGACTTCATATGAGTTTGAACTCACTAGGATATAGAGAGGTAGACATTTTAGGAAAGTCTATATCATTTTGTGCTTCTACTATGGTCTGCTTGCCACAAGGAAATCTGGCCAAGCCTTGAGTTCCATTCTTTATAAGTTTTATAATATTTTGTGAGAATTCAGCATGAAAATTTAATTTAGCTGAATGCAGCTTAAAGAAAAGAGAGAAACCAGTAAAGACTGGGAGATTCCTTCTTTTGTTTACTTTTTAATGACAGATCAGAACAAATATGCTACTTCAGTATGAACCCCAGCAGCAAAGAGCACCTAATCATCTTGTCAAACAAGTTACCCACGTTGAGAGATTTTTCATAATCCCATTGTTAATGTGTCATAAATAGTTCAACTTAGTACAGCAGATATTTAGTTTCTACTATATATATAAGACATTGAGTATTTTTGAAATTCTTGAGGAGACATTCTTTTTCATGTTTTTCTTTTGTAATATTTGAATGTTGCACAATGTATGTGTACCTATTAATTTTCAGGGAAAAAAATGAATATTTTAGGGGTCATAAATGCTCTTAAGTTATTTTTTTCTCTCCCCAACCACATTAATCAAATCATGGAAGGCAGAAACCATATTTTCTATTTCCTTAGAATCTTTTGGTCTTAAGAGTCAGGGGATTCAGATTCTAATTTTGTCTCTGCAGTATCTTTGCTCAGTAACCCTGTTTCCTTATCTCCAGAATAAAAGGATGGTAATTTCTAGTTTATTCTCAAGAAATCCAATATTTTCCATTAATTTTAAAAATAAAATTTGACATTTGTCTTTATATCTTCCCATTGTATATTTTCCTCCTTTCCCTTTTTAGAGAGCCCTCCTACATATATATATATATTCAATAAAGGGAAAAAATTCAAAAGCCTGATATATTCAGTGTTCCACATTCATAGTCCTCTACTTATACAAAGAAACAGAGGGATATAACTTTTCACATCTCTTTGTTGGATCCAACCCTGACCTTTATATATCTTATAATATTCAGTTTTGCCAATTTCTGTTTATATTATTTTCATTTTATATGTTGTTTTCCTGGTTCTACTTATTTGATTTGTATCACTTCATTAAAGTCTTTCCGTACTTCTCTAAATTCACAATATTTGCATTTCATACAGCACAGCACATTCCATTATATGCATATATTACACATTGTTTAATCATTCCTGAATTGATGGGTATTTACTTTGTTTTCATTTCTTTGCTAATACCAAAAGAAATTCTACTAAAAAAATTTTGGTCTATATGGAACTTTTTTTTCTGTCATTGATTTTCTTGGGGTAAGTACTATATCAAAATCATAAAGTATGGATATTTCTTTTTCCATTTCATCAGATCTATTTTGTAAGGAGTTAAAATAAACTTTTTCCATTTCATTAAATCTGTTTCTTGAGGAGTTTTCTTCAGATAATTTCTGTTTCCTTTTCCAAACTCTCCTGCAAAGTTCTCATTTCCTTTCCCCGTTTTTCTTCTCTCTTTTAAGATCCTTTTTGAATTCTTCTAAGAGAGCCTTATCCAACTTATATAATCCTTTAGGGCTTCATCTGGAGATGTTTTGCCTTTAATGACCTTGGGGTTTAAAATGTTCTTCCTTGTCTCCATAAAAGTATCTATGGTCAGAGTTCTTTTTGGTTTTTTGCTCATTTTTAAAGGTTAAGGTCTGATTTGAAGGCAAAAGGGAGATTGTCCCAAGCTTCCTCTATAGGCTATTGCAACTTCAGCCTGCTGTGGGACCGTGCTCCTGGCTTTCTTCCTGTGCTGCATAGGCATTACTAAATATTTGGGGGCTCAAGGGCCCACTATTTGCCTTTTATAGTTGTGTTGGATGTCTGACAGCTATTCGGCTGATTCACTGGCTTTTGAACCAGGACAGAGTAGCCAATAACTGTTGTCTTTTGGCTAAGAGCCTCCTAGTAGAGGCATGGAGGCCTCTCTGCCCTGGGTTCCTGTGCTGCACTGGCATTCAGCTGCCTCTCCCATGCCCAATTAAACAAACCTTTTATGAAATTCTTCCAAAATATCTTCTGCTGGAAATTTTTATACTCCAAATATTTGTGGGTTGTGTCACTCCAAAACGATTTCAGAGACTTGATCTGGTATTGAACTGAGGGAAGCCAGGAAAAGCTCAAAGACCTGTCTACTCATTGCCATATTGGCTCTACCCCCTCATAAAGTATGGGTATTTTAATACTTTGTTCTCATAATTGCAACTTGCTTTACAGAATGGTTACAAGAATTCAAAATTCTATCAATAATGCATTATTATGCCTTTCTACAACCCTTTCAATATTGTCTATTTTCAGATTTTTTCATCTTTGCAAATTTTAAATATGAAAGAAAATCTCAATTGTTTTGATTTACACTTCTCTAATTATTCATGATTTGAAGCACTTTTATATGGTTATTAATAGTTTGTGGTTATTTTGAAAACGTTTACCTCATTCTTTGTACTTTTATTTATTGGAAATTGTTTTTGGTCGTGTGTGTGTGTGTGTGTGTGTGTGTGTGTGTGTGTGTGTGTGTGTGTAACTGGGGGAAGGTAGGTTTTATATAAAGATTTCATCCCTAAATTAACTACCTTTCTTCTTATTCTGATTTCATTATTTTTTGTGTTTGTAGTATGTAGTTTTCAATTATCAGTTTGAAATTTTGTGATTAATTTTGTCTCCTTTGGTTAACAATTCTCCCAATCCCAAGCTTGATCTGATTCTTTTCTTTTTTAATAGTATAATCTTTAATATTGAGGTCACATTCACTTTGTGTTTATTGTGGTATATGCTTGTAAGATGCTGATCTAAACTAGATTTCTGCCAGATTGCTTTCTAGTTTTCCCAGAAATTGCCATTTGGGAGGTTCCCCCCCCCCCCGTTTTTTCATGTTTTGGAGTTTATCAAACACTGGGATTGTTGAGTTTAGTTACTTCTCATTCTTCTTTGTCTAGTCTATTTTATCTGTCTACTGTCTATTTTTAAGCCAGCATATCAAATGTTTTTGATGATTGTTTTCTATTTTAATTTATAGTAATGTCATATATTGTCAATAATTAATAATAACTTACAATTACATAAAACATGGTAATTTGCAGTGCAGTTTGTTATTAAAAGCCCTGAAGTTAAGTAACTTACTCTTGATCATAGGGTAAGATTTTGTTGGAAAAAGTATTTCGACACAAATATTTTTGCTTCAGGTACAAAGCTTTGGTTTACTATGAGGACTAGCTAAGAAGTGATCCCTAGATAAATGAATGATTGAGAAAAATATGAATATCTCAAGGAAGACATGAAAAAAAAAACAAGGAATAATTAGAGGCACTAAAAATCTTTCCTGTATGGTGGGTAGAAAGAATTTAAACATTTTAGTCAAGGGACAAGGAAAGAATGTCTATTAATAGTACAAAGATAATAGTCACTTGTATATGTTGGCCTCTAAGGAAGTATGAGTTCACCACTAAAACAGTCTATCCAGGGTGGGCATGGACTTCTTCATATTTTGTCATGATAAAATTAATCAATTATTTTTAAGAAATAGATTTAGGTCATTTAATTTTTATCCATGGCAGAGTCATAAGAATACTCAGTGCACTTTTTTAAAATTGTTGGCTTTGTATGATCCTGAGTTTTTAACTTCCATATTTTTTTTTGGCTCACTTGATTTGGCATTTCCAAAGAGAAATTTTCTTCAAGTGTCTTATTTTCATTTAAGGTTCTTGAAATTTCAGCCTACTTACTATCCTAAATTGGAAGCCATACAGTTTTATTAAAAATTAACTCTGTTATCATAGATTATTTAAAATTCAGAATTCTGGGATTTCATAATATATAGTAGTTATTTACTGTTTATAATACTCATAGCAATCAGCAGGGTGCTGGGGCCCTAATAAAAGATAAGCAATTATTTGATCTATACTAGAGTTGTTAAAACATACCTTAAATGTCTATTTGCTTGGAATATTTTGGGAGGTATTCATATATCGATCAGGAGGTTGGATTAAATGTTCTCTCAGGTTCCTTCCAACTCTGTGATCCTATGGTTCTGTGGTTAAGGATCTACAACATTTTTTTAGATCTCAAAAGATCTCTTCTAACGTCACAATAGTCTGTATGGTCCCGTGTTACTATCTATGAGTAGAAGGATTATATTGATGATTTAGTCATTAAGGCAGGCTTCATGGAAAGCAGAGAGACTAACGCAACAGCAATATTGCTAGTACCATTAAGGAAAATGGAAATCAATATTTTCACTTTATAATCTTGTTAGCTTACACAAAGACTAAATATATAAATGGGAGAGAAAAGAATATTAATTTAATTTAAGGCACAGATGTTAGACTAAAATGTTATTGCTTGTATCTCTGCTTAAGTAAAATTATTTTGGCCATACTACAAAGACAAGACTTTAATTTCAAATAATTTCCTGTGAGGAGGCCTTTGAACCCGGAGACCAGTGAAGAATTGGTTATCTTTGGCCTGGTTATATTTACAGTAAGAAAACTCAGACCAATTATTTTTAATATTCATTTTATTTTTATTCTAATTGATAGGTATGAGTAATCATTTAAAAATAAGAGAGGAAAGTAAACAAATCATAAACTAAAAACAAGTGACCATATATGATTGTGCATATGTCTGTATCTTCCATTGTTTACTATTTTAAATCCTACCTCCCCAAAAATGTTTATATTGACTTTAACACATTAAGCTTGTTTTCTGATCATTTTTCATTTTTTTTTCTATGTGTATAATGTGAATTTGCAACTCTTATTGTTGTCTTTAACTACACGATTATAGTCAGAGTGAATACCGATTGTCCAGATCCACTTAATTTGCTCTATATCACTTTATACATTTTTCTACATTTCACTTAATTTTCTGTATTTCTTATGGAGATTTTGAAAAATATCTCAGTATATTAAAATACCATATTGGAAACCTAGTTTATTTCTACTTTTTTTGCTATTATTAGATAGTGGTGCTGGTTAATTTTAATACATGTGTCTTTTTTTTCTTACTGACATTCTTGGTGTATAGTTATCCTATTAAGTCAAGGATATACAAATTTTTGAAATCTGATTTTATAATTCTGTGTCTTTTCCCTAAAATTGGACTAATTCATGACCCCATCAGAAGTGAAATACTATGTCAATTTCACCAGAATTATGTCAGTTTACATTTATATGTTAGCTTTAAATTTTATTATCTTTCTTATCTTTGCCAGTTTTATGAAAGCCACGAGGGATTTATTTTGATGCTGTTTCTTTGATTATTAGAGATTTTGAATATATTTTTCATTTGATTGTTAATACTTTTTATTTTTTGTTGTGAAAATTGCCTTTTCATAAATGGCTCTTGCCATAATAAATTTGTGTCACTTCCTCTTAAATTTTAAGTGCTGGATTTTTTTAAAAGCAGAAATGTTTGATGCAAACAAAAAAAAAAATTAGGTTTCTTTTTTCTTTTTCTGAACACATGTTTTGGGAGGTTGTGCATCAGCTTTTCTTAATATTACCTCAAATCTGCTTGTTTTTCTAAAATCTGCACCTGTATGTTTTTATAAGTGGACTTACAGAACTATGACACATTTTTTGTGTTCACTTCCCCATATCCCTCTTTTCTGTGTCTTTTCAAAATTTAAATTCTAATACTATACCTATGGATCTGCAAATGTATAATTGTAATAATTATTGTTTTTTATATAATGTGAAGATTAAGAATGTAAGTCCTCTTTTTTGTTCATAATTTCCTTCAATGTTCTATTTTTTTATTTTATAAGTCTTAATAACTTTTCTAATTCTATTAAATGTGCCATTACAATTTTGATCAAAATGGTGAAGCTGTAGGCTAATTTGGGAATTATTGTCATCTTCGCAGTGTTAACATGTTCTAATCATGATTGTTTAATGCCTCTGCTATTATGTATAATGGGGGGGGGTAGGATGTGTGGTGTTCTAGACCTATAATTTAATTAGTGTAGACAACTTCTGGTATGAGACCTCCCTTCATTGATGCAAATTGGTGACTCCATCTGTAAATTCTTGGGGCATCAAAAGGTTAAGTGACATGTCCATCATTACATAGCTAGTATGTATCACAGAGAGGTTTGTAAGTAAGCTATTTTGATTTTCCTTCCCTGCCTCCACCCCCCCATCCCCCATCCCCAGAAAGGGATGTTTCCTTCTGATGATTTCCAGATCTTTTCATGGGGGGGGGGGCAGAGGGGTTTCCATTGTTCTGGAATAAATGTGACCTGCTCATCACATCTTTTCTTGTTAACAAATCTCTTCTCTTTTGAGGTTCTGGATTTATTTTTCCTTTTTTTCCTGCATGAGAGAGAACTGAAGTAGGGGCTCTTTTTGAGCCTCCAGTCACTATTCTGCCACAATTCTTCCAACTTTATAGATATCTGATCCATTATTTAGTGCCACTTTTTCTAAATTCATATATTTTGAGGGCATTTATTAATGTAAACAAATTGTGACTTTTATTTTCCAATTAAATGCAAATGACTAAATAGATCTATACTTCTTTATTGCTACAAAGTATTCTGATTGATAACAGTTCATTTCCTAAGTAACAGAAATCATAATCTAATTTTTATCCACTATGAATTAAATAAATGAAATATTTAAACAGAATAGCTTTTCTTTTCCAGCTTAAGCCAATATTATAGGCAACATAGGTGCTAATTTAAAGCCTATTGTATTTGATTCTATTGCCACTCTTGCCGTACTGCCCTCTTAAGCTATCAGTAAGATAGCTTGAAAATTATATTTTCAGAGTCTCCTCTTCAAGCCTCACTCCCCCAAACCTTTTAAAAGAGCCTAACCACCTCCTGGAATTCTGGTTGTGTGGAGGGAAATGATCTTGTGTTTCCCTTTGAATTTTTTTCCCTTTGAAATTTTTGTGGTTTTGTAGAAGTGGTGCCATCAGGTTTATCCTTGTGCTGAAATTTTGCCATTTCATGGATGCAGCCACGGGTTTTTGATTTGGAGGTCAGTAGAAAGGTTAGATTGGGAAAGCAATCTTGGAAATTCATCCTCATAACAAAAGAGCTATTGTGTGAATAGCCTTTCAGAAACTCTTATCACTGCTCTCTGAAACACTAGCATTCATATTTCCTACCCTGATTTAATCATATGTTTTACAACAGCAATTGCATTACCATAATGCATAACAACTTGGTATAGTTGACAGATTCTTCTGAAAGGGGGTTTGGGCACAAAATCTAATATGTACATATAATTACCCTATGAAGTAAAGACTAGATATACATAAGATATGTTCTTATTAGTAAAGAAAGGAAATGTGAAATAGCTTTTATGTGTAAGAAAAAATAATTTTTATCAAATTAAAAACATGATCATTTGAAAATTTCATTACAACAAATAACAATAAGTACTATTGTCATAGCCCTGAAAATTTAATGAGAATCTTCCCTTCTTTCAGCTGTAGACATTTTACCTTCTCTATGACCAGGTGTTTTAGATTATTGAGAAAAGTGAGAAAGAAAACCTCTACTTTATTCAATGAACTCTTGTAGTCACCCCAGGAACATTTCAGAACATACCATAGTAAAATACTGGATTGATAATTTTTTTCTTCTTATTCCTCTTTCTTGCTTCTTTTCTTTCCAAGTGCTATCTGTTCTTTTATCTTATAGTTAAAATACATATGCTTATATTAATCTGTCTAGATTCTTCTGCTGCTCTCTCTAGTAGGTTACTACTACTAGGTTCATCTGTTATACTACTATTCAGACTCAGTGCTCTTCATGTTAAGGTAACTTTATCATTCTCCCTAAAGTTCTTCATTAGCAACACCCACACCAAATTGCTACCATAGAATCCTTCTGCAGGAAAGAAAATGCAATTGCTTATTTTCTAGTCTATTCTTCTTCCCTCTTCTCTTCAAAGTTTTTTACCCTTATGCTATGATTTGTTATTTCTTTCATTTTCACCTCTATCTTCTTTGTACAATTCTCTTCAGTTTACTCTATTTGATTTGCTTTTTGCCTCCCTCCTGTTAGAAACCATCAAAGCCTCTATTAGATTTCTGTTCCTTACTATCAAATCATTTGTCTACCCAATTTCAAGTTTTCCCTAAAATTCTAAAATTTTCCAAATATCTGGCATCTAATACCTTCCTGTCTTCATGCTTCTGGACAACTTACATAACTCCTTTGTGGTTTTGTTTATTAGAATGTAGACCAATTATTTTATATGCTCTAAATAATGTCTAGTATTTGTCAGCTTAAAATTTTGACAACATTGAGAGCAGCCTATGCAACTAATATGTCCATATAAATATGAATCTTTGAAAGTACATGTTGGGGGGCAGCTAGGTGGCGCAGTGGATAAAGCACCAGCCCTGAAGTTGGGAGGACCTGAGTTCAAATATGACCTCAGACACCTAACACTTGCTAGCTGTGTGACCCTGGGCAAGTCACTTAACCCCAGTTGCCTCAGCAAGGAAAAAAGAAAGCTATCTAGAAAGTACATGTCAGAAACAGAATGAATGACATCTAAAAAGAACAACAGAAGTAAAATCTTTGAAGAAAAAAAAATAAAACTATACAGAAAAAGGAGAAAGATAGGCAAAAGGCAAATATGACTTAAGAAGCTAACTATATTGACCAATAAGATAACCATTGCCATTAAGAAAGTAGGTATTATATTAAATGCATAAATCTTAGTTTTATATTTGTAGAACATTAAATAATCCTGTCATATTCAAGTTAAATAACTTTCTCAAGGTCACACAAGTAATAATTATCAGAGGTGACTGGACTCCACTATCAGTTTGTTCAAGACAGTGCTTAAAAATCTGGTGAGGAGGGGGCAGCTAGTTGGTGTAGTAGATAGAGCACCAGTCCTGAATTCAGAAGGATTGGAGTTCAAATCTGGCCTCAGATACTTAACACTTCCTGGCTGTATGACCCTGGGCAAGTCACTTAACCCCAATTGCCTCAAAAAAAAAAAAAAATCTGATGAAGAGAAATCTACTATCTCCCAATGCAGCCCATTTCTACTTTAGTAAAACCATGTGAAAGTTTTTCCTCCTATTAAACCTAAATTTCTTTTTGAAGGTTTTGCCTATTGTTTCTGAAACTTAGCAGATCAAATCTTTCTCCTCCTCATTACAGCTCTTCACATACTGTCCCCAACTCTCACAAAGCTTCTCCAGACTAAATATCTCCATTATTCTACCAGTAATATAATTATTGCCCTGACCAAAGCTTTCTAAAATGTTTTGGAGCTTTAAATTTTTATAGTTTTTATTATCAAGCAGTTTTCACTTTTTGCCTATTCTTTGCCTTCTCCAGCTTCCTTTTACAGGCTATAATTGATAGTTTCCTTAGAGATAAACTTTTACTTTTACCTATTAATGTTTTCTACAGCATATGGGGATGGGGAAGTTCATCTCAGTCTCAGTATTCTAGCAGAAATAAATGTGTCAAATTCTGAACCTAATATATAAGTTTAAGGAAAGAGAAACATTAAGATATGTTAACACAGAAGAACTCATATGTCTTATAATGGCCTAAATTAATTTCTAGTTTTATTATGGATTTTTCACAAATTTCTTTTGATGTTATAATTTGCTAAATCAGGCCCTCAATTCCTGATTAGCTAGTTCCTTTTGATCAAAAATGGTGATTCTTGTATGTATTTTGAGAATAAATTATTTACTAATCTTCTAAATAACTTTAAACTTTCAGAAAATCCAGAAAGTTCTTAATTTGTACATAGATATGGGGGGAAGAATAATATATGTTCATATGTGTTTATAGTCATTAAAATTCAGTATGGCTTCATTAAGAAAAAATCATGCTACTGTAGATTATTTGTCTAGATACAGACTGATAAATCAAGAGAATACCATAAGCTTGATTGATTTGGATTTCAGCAGGGCATTTGAGTAAATTTTTAAAAAATTTTATCTTTTTGGACATGATTGAGAAATGGGCTAGCTGAGAGGAGTTAGGTGAATTTCTAGTTTCTTGGATAACTGAACTTCAGAAATATTATTTAAACAATATTGTGGTGAACATGCAAGTTCAAATGATGTGTTTAAGGTACAATTCTTTCCCTTATTGTTTCTCTATCTTTTTATATTCATCCAAGGCATTAAAAATGTTGACCTAGGTGGCATATTTGCTTCTATTAAATTTATAATTGATATGAAGCTAACAGAGAGACATAGTTTGTTGAATGAAATAAGTTGCTCAAAGAGATCCTGACTTTAGAAAGAAATAGCTTATTTTAGACTCAATAGAGTTAAGTCTAATATGGCTTCACTGAAAACCAATATAGGCTTCATTAATGCAAATATAGTATCCAAACCAGTGTTATCTAGTCTGCTTCTGTACCAAACTCATTGGGCACCAATAGTCAAAAGATGACTGCTTTCTTTTTACCAGAAACATAACCTTCAATCAGTCACTCCACTCAAAATTCATAGAATATAGATTTTGACCTGGAAGGAATTTTAAATCATCTATTCCAATCCCCTTCACATTAAACATGAAGAAAATGCAGCTTTAGAGAGATCAAACAACTTTCCTAAGTAAGACTGCACAAGTAGTTAGTGATATGACAGAGATTCTAGTCCATATCTTCTGACTCCAAATCCAGCATTTTTTCCACTGTGCTCCCTTACTGCACCATCTTCAAGAAGGAAAGGACAGAGACAGAGCTTCACTTTTTTGTGGCTCAGGGGTAAAGAGAGAAAACTCTAGACTAATTTGAAGCCTCTTCCTTTCCTAAGCATGGCAGACAAGGAAGAGGGAAGGGGGGCAGATTATAAAATTAGAGCCAAGACTTCCACTTTCTGGTCAAGTAAAAGAGGAAAAAAAAGAGAAGAGCATAAGGACAAGAAAGAAATCTCAAATGTCCTAGCCCTGATTTCTTTTATTGGTTAAGTAAGGTCTTAAACTCTTAGTCATATTCCTTCTTGCTAAGATACAAGTCTAATCTTCTGCTTCTTTTCCAAAAGTGGGGCAATATCTCTTAAGAAGATGGTGCTGAGATGGCAGTATAACAAGAAGGCCTAGCTCCCCACAAAAACTGATACTGATAGGGGAATATCAAGAAAAGCCAGGCCAGTATAAAAGTCAGAAAAGAGAGTTTGGGGCACTAGGGACAAGCTCTGGTTAGGAGAGGGCTGTACTGCATATAGTCCAGCACTAAAGAGAGGCTGTGTGCAACCTGGCAGCAGGAAGGCCCAGGTCTATACTGGGTATCCCCAGATCTATACCAGTATACCCTAACTAGAACTAGTCAGCTGGCAGCTTTGTGCTCACTTTCCAGGTCTAGATCACACATACAGGTCTGACAGACAAGGATACCTGTGCAGAGAGATTTGGAAGTACCTATCAGAAGTGTAGACTCAGACCTCAGGAGTAGAGGTTCTCAGTTCCAATGTCTAGCCTGCTCTAAAGATTGCAGAGGAGTAACTAAGGCAGGAATCCCAGACTAATGGAAAGCCTGAAGTTCTATCACTCTGAACCAGCATTACTTTCCAGATGTCTGATAGTGGCTAAGGCCAACAACGTTCTGCTATTGCTCAGACCCAAACTCAAGCCACAACTTGTCCCCCTGCAAGGGGGGCAACAATAAGATATTGTACTGAATCAGACCACTTTGATAACATTGAAAGTTTGCAGGTCTGTATGTCTCTGACACATTAAAATAACACAATAAATACTAAATATCACTCCACCTCAGCTCTCAGAAAAAAATCAGCAGTAGACCAAACCAGCCCTTCTTTCCCTAAATATGCAGAACCAAACCCCTAGCATCAAGTGTGAAGTCAAGAAGTAGAAGAATGAGGAAAGACAGAATCTCACCATAAAAAGCTATTATAGGAACAGGGACAATCAAGAGACAAACACAGAAAAATAATATGACCTGAAAACATTCATAAACAAATCCTCAGAGAAAAACATAGGCTAAGCATAAATTCAACTAGAATTCCCAACAGAAATGAAGTAAAAAGTTTTCCTTTTAACTTTTAAAAGATGTGTAAATGAAATGAAGGCAATAGAGAAACAGATGGAATGAGAAATGAAAAATATGGAAGAAGGAATTGGAAAGGGAATTGTCACAAAAAAGTACATATCTTTCCCAAGCAACTCCTTGAAAATTAGAATGGATCAAATAGAAGTCAATGACTCTGAGAGGCAGCATTAAATATTAAAACAAAGTCAAAGGATTGAAAAACGTAGAAAATGAAAAGCACTTTGTAGCAAAAACAATTAACTTGGAAAACAGATCAAGGAGAAAAAAACCAAGAACCTTTGAATTATCTTTCTATACAGTTGAGCTAATCACTAGTATTTTAAAACAGATTAAAATAGTAGTGAAGCTGAATTCATTCAGATTATTAATGCTTATATAGCCTTAGCCCATATTACCAAATAGAATTGTATGAATAATTACAATCAATAATATTAAAGGAAGAAACTTTTAAGATTGGTCCTGCATTCATCACTTTGTGTAGTACTTTCTTGGGACCATATTAGAGCTGCCAGGTCATTAATTATAATTGCTACATTAACATCTTTATCTTTTTTTTTTTTTTTTTGAAGGGACACTTTAAAAGTATAGGGAATTCAAATCCTCTTTAGTCTTAGAAAGCAACCATTTACTATTGTGTGATTGTATTGAATCAGAATCGGCTTCTGGTATTTTATTTGAATGGAATATCCTCTCTTTGTATTTTATATTGGACAATGCCTTAAACATAGTAAACTTTTAATAAATGTTTGTTGAATTGGTATTCTGTGGTAGCTTTGCATTTTGCTCTTATCACTGAAAGATCTCAAAGCACTATTTGTCAGGTATATTAAACTCAATCATATGGTAGAAATGGCCTCATAGAACATTAATAAGGCTTCACCTATCCAAAGTATTGCTTTATAAATCCAAAGAGATAAAAAAGCCAGTTAGTTTCATTGGTTTCATAGATATAAACATGTGAGGTGACATTTTTGACAGGCAAAATGTATGAAAACATTCGTTGATATATAATTTATATATAGTTTGGTTTGTTTGGAATTTAGGTTTGAGATGCTATTTTGAAAGTGTTGAATTATGCATTTAACTCTGTTCTTATTAAAATTGAATAATCTCTTTCAAAGAGAAAATGATTAAAAATGTAAGGGTAAGTTACATTTCAGAAATTTTTTTTTCTAGAATAATTATAAATTCAAAGAATTGATCATTATTGCTCTTATGATCTAGTTATCATTCTAAGCTCTTCCATGGGTGGTATGCGGCCTTAGTTTCAATGTTAACTATTTTGAACTACAGCTACCTTACATTCATTCACCTTAAGGGGAGTCATCTTTTTTTTTCCTTTAAGTTTCATCTCACATTTCTAAAATGTGGGTTTACATTTACACATTTAAAAGTGTGGGTTTTTTCTTTCATTTTTAAAAAATGTCTTCTCTATATACTATCAATCTTTATACTGGGATTTTCAACTGCCTTTTTTTTTTCAGATGTATAACAAGAACCATAATGAGAATGGAAACCATAATGAGGGAATAGCTTTATATTAATATTAATTGATATTAATATTAATTATATTAATGTTTAAAGTACAAATACTTGGAAACATTAGGAACAGTCTTGGGTTCGTGGTAATCACTCTTAGCTTTTTTTTTTTCCCCTGGCCAACAAGAATAGTAGTAGGAAGGACTCTTACTTTGTGGGTAGCAAAATAAAAATTAGGAAATATAGCCATTCTCCAATATGAGCCTTTTTGAACCATTACATTAACATTTCACAAGTCCTTTCCTTATCCTTTCTAAAAATGTTACCCTCAAACTTCCCAGTTATTGTACCTAATGTGTGAAAGGACACAGTATCAGATACCAAAAGGGTATTGGAAGGTTTCCAGTTTTACTTTCAAATGATTATGTTAGCATATATGAAATGGAGATACTTGTAATTTTTAATAACAGAATTGAATCAGATTTCAATAGATGGAAATAGGCACCTATTGCAGAATTATGTCATTAAGGTAATTTCAATACAATTTTAAAAGAAAACTCAATATAAAGAGGTTAGAGGTGAAGGACCTCTCTATATTCTGATTTGGGACAAGACAGAACACAATATAATGCCTCACTGCTATGAAATTTCACTTGACACCTCTATGTTGAAATACCTCATTAACTCTGAGACTTTGGATAGGTAGAGCTCAGCATTTTGTGAAAATAACTTCCATATCCATTAGCCATGTTAGAATTTGATGAGTTGGGAAGTGTCTTGGAAATGTAAAATTCAATGCTTCTGTTAGGTATCTTTAAAAATGAGACGTTCAGCCTCCCTTTAGTCATATTTTCCCTATATTAATTGGGTTAGAATATAATACTGTGAATTCTGATGTTAGTTATGTATGCAATTCTACAACTTGAGTCAGATTTGTAACCATACTGGGATTTTGGGGGTTGGCCAGGTCACAGTTGGAGTCCTACTTACTCACATTTTTATATACACTCAGAAATACTTTTTAGGGTTTCATTAGCATAATGATCATGGCTTATATTCATATAATATTTCAAACTTTCAGAATGGTTTTTATATAAACTGCCTAATTTGCTCCATTGTATCAGGTAATAGACATAATACCATTTTGCAAAACAGGAAACTGAGGCTCAAGATATTTAGTGAGTTGCCCAGATAGTCAAAGCTCCAGAACTGGAACCAGGTCTCTTCATTTCCAATTCAATGCTTCCCCAAACAGCCCTGGCATTAATCAGTTGTCAGCAAACTGGATAATTTTTATTCTTGTTACTTTGTCAACAGACGAGCTGTGATAGGCTAGGAAAGAGAAATTAGATTATTTAAACGAAAGACAACAAAATGTAAATGTAGAAGGGGTGGGGGAAGGGAGAGACCTTGTCTCTTTAAATGAGTGCAGTTTGCTTTGAGAGCATCCAGCTCTATCCGTCTCTAGAGGACAAAGACATTTGTGGTTTATCGGTCTCCGAAACACCTCATCTTCCAGGTTTTTCTCTGTGTAGGTGCAAACCTGGTTTTAAAAAAAAAGAGTCTCCTTTGTTTGTTGTAAATCATACCATGCAAATGTGTACTATAAATCATATCTAATAAAATCAGTTCTAACCTCCTTCTAAATGGCAGCGTGAGTTCTGATGGCAGAATTGAAGGACTACAAAAAATCATTTACTCTGCTGATGAATTTCTTGACAACCCTGTCCCCACGACGACCCCCTAATTCACTAGTTCACTGTTGTTCCTCATCACAATCATTATTTCCCCTTTTTACACATATATACACGCCCTACAAACTCCTTTTCTTTGTCTTTTGGAAAGACGGAGCTATTGACTCATATGTCCAAAGTTGTTCTGGGTTCCGACCACCAGCTTGCATCCTTATAAAAGAAGACTTGTAATATCCTTAATGCTTCTGTTGGCAGTCAGTAACAGATTCCATTATTGTCGATCAATGCTGCCGCCATACAAGGTGGGAGGAGGGAGGGAGAGAGAGAAAAAGAGAGAGAGGGAAAGGAAAAGGAGGGGTGAGAGCTTCCTATTCACAGATTGATCAATCTGCCATTGCTTGAAGAAAATCATCGTAAAAGGGGCTGGGATTTTGTTGTAATCTCTAAAACAGGATTGGGTTTGAATGCAGCTTTTCTGGTGGTCGCCTGAAAGGAAATTTGAAAATTATTCTTCTCTGAGCAACACAAAATGCTGAATCTGTGTTTCTCTCTCTCTGTTGTTTTTTTGTTTTTTGTTTTTCCTCTTTGTTTTTGTTTGATGATATGTTTCACTTAACTGATTGGCTATTGTACTGTCTGGGTGTCTAAATTGCTCCAATGTAGGAACCTATTTCTTTTTCTTTGAGTGTCTTTATTTTCTGCTTCTCCTATCACAAGTCATTTTTCTGGCTCATCCTGGCTTTCTATTTCAGGCTAAAGCTTTAACACCGAGACACAGGAAGGGCAAATCTTCTCTCTTTTCTCCTCTCTCCTTTTCCTTAACCCTCACCTTCTCCTTCACTCTGCTCACTCCTCACCCCACCCCACCCCCCCAAGCCTATTGTATGAGATTGTTGTCTCGGGCTGAATTCCGAGTAGAGGATGGGTCACGTTTTAGCTAGGATTTTCTGAGCCTAGCCAGGAATTTAAGTGTTGGACCCCCAAGGACTTAGTCTCTGTTCTCCTTTCCCCACTTCATTCGGTAATTGTGATCTTTATGGAAAAGTTTTCTGGCTGGAGAATGGATCTCCTTTCCCCTGGTGATGTGGCCGAGTGGTTGGATAGTAGCCCCGAAGACGAGAAGAGCCTTCTGTCATTTCTTGGTACGGTAGGGCTCCCTGCTTCTTCCTTTTCATCCACTCTCAGCACGACTTGGGAGTAAGGCCAAAGAATATGGCCAGTCTAGCTCAGTTTAAAAAAAAAAAAATGCTTTAAAGCAAGGTGAATCCGTTTAATTGCTCTAAACGTTTTGTTGACATGTGTAAGAATAGTTCTATCTGCACTGACTGAGCAATGAGAAACAGGGTATATGTTTCATTGTGTCAGTGAAGAGTGGGAGCTCTGTGTGACCAGCTGATTGATGCTGGGATTCTGGCAACTTATTCTGGGCAAAACATATCACAGTTTTCATATGCCTTTCTGTAACAGTGATGGTGGAGTTTGACACAAGAAAAAGGGAATTATCTATGTATATTTGTGTTTTAAAACTGTATATGAATTAAGAAACAGCTTTTAATAGAGTATAGAATATGCTTTTTCTCAGAATGTAACAGATTAAATAGTAGCTGAGTTAATTTCTCATCATTTACACATTTTATAAACCAATTTATAAATTGAGGATCATTGATAATGAGTTATCTAGCTTTAGTCAATAGAGATATTGCTAGGACAGTTAATTATTAGTCAGAAAAATTTAGATGTACTAGGAGAGCTTGCTATTTAAAGTAATTATATTGTGAATCCTTTTGTAAGAGAAATGAATCAACTACCCACTATACCTTTTATACAAATCTAGGTTATCTTAAAATGTATTTGCTGTTATCTATGAGTACCTATTTTAGAAATGGGCAGAATCTACTAGATTAACTAATGTATTCCTGATTAAGAACTCAGTAAAGCCCCAGGAGATTTTTAAACCATAATAAACATTACTATCATTATTGGGAAAATTTCTTGATATTTAGCCTGTGGTTTGATTTTATTCAATTCAAATGTTTACTCTTACTACTTAATTTACCTTCTTTAGATTTTGGATTAGCTCATCAACCTAATCTATTATTCTTGGATTCTTTGAAGATTCTGGTGGATATATTTTGATGTTAATCCTTCTCTATAAATTACTTTTTTTTTTTTTTATCTCTGGTGTTTTGAGTACTCTTAGTTGTACCTACTCTTTGAATAGTAATTCTCAATAGGAGAATCAGTGAGAAAATAAACTATGTAAGCCTCAGTTTTCTCATCTTTAAAATGGAGACAATGCAATGGAATTATTGGGAAGTTTAGTTAGGAAGCATTTTTAAAGTACAATGGGATTTATAAGGACTTTTCATCTATAAAATTAGTTCATTTTAATATTTTCAATCTTTCTTTAATTTCTAATTTCTCTTCTAATAACTTTAACCAGGAAAGACTTGTAAAACCTTCTGCTACAGGAAATGCACATAGACAATTCTCTATATTTATTATAATGTCTTTATGAATCTTTATGATCACCAAGTTTGGTGAACTCCCAAGTTTATGAGATGTGCTTTTTGGGGGATTGTTGTGATGGTATTGGGTGGGGTTGAAGGTAATGTGTTCCTCTTTTTATGAAAGGAGGGAGTTCATGAGATTAAACAGAGGTCCTTGAAAGTTGTATGGGGAGATGCAAAAAGAAGTAAAAAAAATTCGTTTTTTTTCTTAAGTGAAGCAGTGATAATCATTGGAATCAAGTTGATTCAAACTGATTCTTAGGAGAAAGAAGAAACCTACTGAGAAAATAATTCTACTGACCTCTGAGCATTCTACTCCTGACTATACTAGTGAAGGGAAACATGGACATAGGTTCTAGAAAACAATGGGTTATCCACTCAGATGAATCAGGAACATGGCCCTGCTTCCCACAGCAAGGTTTTTTATGTTCCAAAAGTTTCACTCAGGAGATAAGAGGAGGCATTATGGTGTAAAAGCTGGAAATGTTGAGTTCTGATTCCAGTTCTGCCACTTGCTGATTTTACATGATCTCAGAAAAGTCACTTAATCTCTGATTCTCATTTTTTTCTCACATTTGGGAAGTGATGGCATTAGATTGTCTATAAAATCACCAATATATTCACTTCCAAATCTCCAGACACCTGGATGGACCCCAAATATGCAGAACAGTGCTGTAGTGTAGCGATTCCCCTTCTTGTCTATGATGAATACTAAACTGTCTTCATGGTTTGATAGGATAAGCTATGTGGTAGAAAAAGCACTTGACTTAGAACCAAAAGCCATGAGTTCCTTTGCCAATTTTGTCATCTCGGCCTTGGGCAGCAGTTTAACTTCACTAAGCTTCATCTACCTCATAAGGTTGTTATGAGGATGAAATGAAAGGTATGTATATAAAGAATATTTGTAATCATATTGTGTTACTAGAAGATACTGTGATTATCATAATTCCCCTATTGTTGTTGTCTGGATAAAGGGTAGGTACCCAAGATAAGGTGCTTTCTCTTGCCACCATTGGTAAAGAGAAAGAAATAGAAAACTTTCTTTCATCAAGTGAGGGAGGGATCAAGAAAAGTTAGAAAGCATAACGAATTATTCTGGCAACTTTAAGGTGAGTGTGGGTGGGGGGCAGTGGTATCTGCTGCAAATAAAAGGACAGTATTTGCATTTTCAAGAAAAATAGAAGAGAATGCCAAACTGAAACTCTTTAAAGGTCAAGGTTAAAAGGACTTGCAAATTCTCTACATAAGAGTGGCAAAGTTAAGAAATTGCACATTTCCAGTGGAGAGAAGAGAGAGAAAAGAAAAGCTGCCAAGAATCAGATCTGAAGGTGTGAGAGTAAACGAGCAAAGGAAGTATAAAAATGATTTAAGCTGAAGAAATAGGAAAGTAGAACATCCTGGATGGTAAGAGAGGAATGGGTAAAGTGGTCAATAATTTGAAATGCATTGGAGAAGTAAAGGAGAATGAGTTGTGAGAAAAAGCTGATGAATTTGGTAAGGAGGTAATTGATGACCTTTGAGAATGTAGTTTCAGGAGAATCCAGAGAAGCAGGATTGAGGAAAAGCCTATTTTATGAGAAAGTGACAGAGTGAGAGTGGGAAAGGGAATAAACATATATAGCACCTTTTGTTTGCTAGGCTTAGAAATATCTCATTGATCTGCTTACTAACTCTGCTAGGTAAATGCTGCTATTGTCCCCATTCCTCTTTTGAGGAAACTGGCAAACAAATAAGTGACTTGTCCAGGATTGCACATCTGAGAAGTGTCTGATTTTAGATTTGAACTCTGATCTGCATGACTCCAAGACTTGTGAAAATAGACTACTCTTTCAAGGAACTGATAATGAGATAAAGGATATAAATAAGCCTATAGTTAGGTAGGATACTAAATTTCATTTGCTATGAATATATTTTTTTAAAAAATTGAAACCTAAATATAAAAGTGACACATTTATAAATTATAAAAATATTAAATCAAAATTCACATGTTGGCAACTTTTATCCATTGCTCTATAAACACAGAAGTTCCCCAAAGAATTGCAAATTGTAAACATATTAAAGCTGGTTCAAATCACTGGTAATGAAAGAATACAAATTAGGAGAACTTTGAAACTTTACTTCACACTCAGCAAAGTTGCCAAGATGACAAAAAATTGGAAATAGACAATATTGGAAATGTTGTAGAAAAACAAACACACTAATATATTTTTTGATGAAACTGAATTGTTCCAACCATTTTAAAAAGCAATTTGGATTTATACTAAGTGACAGAATAGATTTGACCAGGAAATCCATTGATAGTTATTTGCTCTAAAAATGTCAAAGATCAAAAGATCCCATAAAACACACCCAAAATATTTTAGTGGCACTTTTTGTAGCATAAAAAACTAGAAATATAGGGGGCAGCTAGGTGGCGCAGTGGATAGAGCACCAGCCCTGAAGTCAGGAGGACCTGAGTTCAAATTTGATCTCAGACACTTAACATTCTCTAGCTGTGTGACCCTGGGAAAGTTACTTAACCTCAATTGCCTCAGCAAAAAGCAAAAAAACAAAATAAACAAACAAAAAAAAACCACCTAGAAATATTAGAGAATGGCTAAACAAATAATGGCACAATCAGAAAGGTAATGGAAAAGCATATATTTGGAATTGAAGGTGATTGAAAAACAAAAGATAGGTAAAATATTTTAAAATAGTGTGATCATATGTAGCCAGTTTTATTTAATCAATAATAGGTCAAACCAAACTAACTTCATTTTCTTTTTGGATTGTTATTCAGGCAAATGGATTGAGATAATGTTTACCTAGATTTTAGTGAAGCATAAGTCCTCCTATTTTGGTGAGAAAAGTTGAAAGATATGAGCTGAATAATAGAATACATAAGTGGTTTGGAATGGCCTAACCCCAAAAGTAGTTATTAACAATTTCATATCAGCTTAAGAGGAAGTCTCTGTTGTAGTGTCCCAAGGATTTGTGTTTGACCCTCTGTCATTTAACATTTTTATCAGTGACATGGAGAAAGGTATAGGATGCTGGTTTACCAAATTGACAGAAGACAACTTGGGAGAAAGAACCAATTTGTGGCAAGTTTGGAATCTGAAAAGATCTTGACAAATTTACCAAGACCTGGCGTACTGTGATCTGTGTCAAAACCAGCAAACCACCTCTGAACTAAGAAAGTCTTTTTATATTTTAAAATAAAGTTTAATTGTATTTTAAAATATTAAAAACCATTCTTACCTTACCAATTTTTTAGCTGAACAAAAACAGAAGTAGACCAGATTAAGCCCTCAGACTGTAGTTGTCTAACTCCTGCCCTAGATCTTTGGGCTAAAGTTTGGTTGTGTTTTTTCTTTTTAAATTCTGAATAGATTATACAGATGACTCAACTTCATGATATGTCTCTTGTGACAATTAAGTACATTCAGAATTTTGCATTTGTAATAGCTTTCAAATCTAATAAAATGTAATGTTTATCAAATTTACTGATGATGTAAAATTATTAGAAAAAATAGCCAACACATTTCATGACAAAGCCTTTTTCTTACATATAATTTTACTATTTATTAAAGATGAAAGCAAATTTACATGCCAATGAAATGGAGTATTTGCTTATACATAAAGAATAAAATCTTGGTGGAATATTTGATACCTTTTACAGTTGCCAAATTTTTTGCCATTCCCATATTCAGTTATGTGGCTCCACGTGGGGTCATGCCCCACAGTATAAAAAACTTTGCAGCAAAAATATTCCTTTGATAGTTTGGCATAACATTAAAATTGTAAAATTTTGTCATATGGTCATTTTTGTTGTATTGACACAGTATATCATTAAAATTGAATTTTTCTCCAGCTTTTTAAATTCTTTATTTTATGAATAGTTTGAAATTGCACTTATCCAAATGTTTTTGTGCTTTGTCACATTGATCCGCAAATATTTTAAGCATTTTGTACTTATTTGGAATAAAAAAACCGTAACTGATACTGGTATCAGTAACTGGGTCACCAGTTACAGCAATAATTAAGTCATGACATAGTCTTGAGTCTAGAATTGTGGACTAAACAAAGGACTTCCCAAAGGCCACATAGGAAAGTCTTCACTAATCATGGTTAATATTTTTTATATCTCAGCATTTTAATTAATTGCTGCTTATTATGAGTCAGCAGTGTGATTTAGCAGATAAAAAAGCAAATGCATCCTTAGGCTCCATTAAAAGAGGTGATGATAGTCCTGCCATACTCTACATTAATCAGTCTTATCTGGAGTTTTTTGTTGGTTTTGTGCATCACTTTTTAGCATAGATAATCTGGAGAGTATTAAGGGGAGAACAGCCAGGATGAGAGTGATCTGGTGTTCCTGTCTTATGAGAATCATTTTTAAAATTAGGTGTCTATATGTTTAACCTGGAAAAGAGATTTGGGAGGTGAAGTCATGATAAAGACATGATAGCAGTGTTCAAACAAGTCTTTTGTTATTGTATTCTGTTTGGCCTTGAGGGCAGAAATGAGCAATAGGTGGAAATTTCAGAGAGGCAAATTTAAAGAAAAATTTTGAGTAGGTTCACTTTGTAGCAATTTTTAAGCAAATGCTGGGTGCTTACTTTTATTCTATCTTATGAAGGGATTCTCTTACAATCTTATATTGTATTAAATGGCTGTGGAGGTGTTTGGTGGTTCTAAAATTCTGTAATTTTGTAAAAATCCCTAGGTCTTTTTCATACCACTATGCCCATTAGAAGTTGGCTTCTTAACCCAAATACCAGGCTTTACATTTGTCCTTATGAAACTTAATTCAGCCTCTAATTAGACCCTATCAAAACTAATCTATACAGCACCTGATTCTTCCAGCTTTGCATCATATGAAAATTTGATACACATGTGTCATCTATGCTAGGGATGAAAATGGTAAACAAAGCAGGGTAAGAGCAAGAATTGCACTTAAATAAAACAAACTCCAAGCTTCTAGATTTTCTAATCAGTCCTCAATAACAGAAGAGTAATTTTTTTGTGAATTACTTAGGTTACACCACTGTTGGTAGAATTTTAATACATACAATTGGGAATAAACTGTTACAGAAGAACAGGAGTACTAGATGAAGGGATTTGAATGAAGGGATTTGTTCATGATTGATTTTGCTGGGGCCTCTCTGGTAATTAGAAAATTTGGGACTTTGTTGAATTCTCAAGTTGAATGGATCATAAGAATATAGTTTTGTATTTGAAAAAGCCCACCAGAAGTTCATTTCCCATACTTTACAGAAGATAAAACATGTTTAGAGAAGTTAGAAAAAAAATGTTCTATCATAAATAGAATGGGGCAGAGCTGAGATTCAAATTAAATCTTCTCATTTGATCATCAGTGTTTCCACAGTACCAAATTAAATTACCCTATTTATTCATCTTTTGTCTGAGGCAATCTGACCTTCTTTCCATTCCCTAGTACATGATCCTTCTGTGTCTTTGTCTCTCTACAGACACTCCCCCATGCCTAGAAATGAATGTCTTCCCTATTGTTTCTTAGAATCCCCAAGTTGTCTTCAAGACTCTACTTGAGTCTAACCACCTCCTGGAAACCTTTCTTAAGCTAACAGGCTGCTATTGCCCTTATTTCAAATCCTCTTGTATCTCTTGTGTTTGTACTTATTTAGCTACTTGTCTCCTTGGATATACTGTGAATTCCTTGAGGGCAGAAACTTTTCACTTTTGTCTTTGTATCTTTAGCAGATATGGAAGTATTTGGAACTTAGTAGGTGCTTAAAAATGCTTAGTGATTGAGATAAGTACTTATTATGCACAGAGCTTGGTTATGTCCTATGATGTTATTCTAATCTAGATAAGACACTAGACATTTACTAAATCTGGGCTTTTTAAACTTTTTCCACTCACTACTTTTTGCCTGAGAAGTTTTTATGTGACAACAAGGATCTAGTTGTATAAAATTGGTATACAAATCAAATATTCACTAATAATAAATCACAGTTTTTCAGCCCCACATTGTTCTAAAACTTCATGTGTAGTTATGATCCATAGTTTAAGAAGCTGGGTACTAAACAAATAGAAAGCAGTACAAAACAGTACATATTTGATCAGAATAGTGTCTAAATACAATAGAATTTTATAGTTATGTCATTCATTTATAGCTGTTCATTTATAATACTGCTGTTACTTTGTACACAGTACATTTCACTTTGCATCAGTTACAGGTTTTTCTGAGAGCATCCTGCTCATCATGCAATAGAATACTAGAAAAGAAAAATATCAGTATAGTATAGGAACCCTACATTTGATTTCAGAGTAGTCGAAGTCTGAAATAAACAATGTAGGATTTGACTTGTCTGAGAAGAGGTAGGGAGACTTTCCACCAGGTTGTTTGGAATAAAGAACATGAACAAAGACATGAAAAACCAAATGAGGAAGTCATATACGATTCTTATGAACAATATAGCAGGGGTAATAAAAGGACCAAATGGCCTGGAGTAGAGTATTTGTGTCGGAAATTTATCCAGTATGAGGTTAAATAGGCAAGGTAGTTCCAATTGGTGGTGGACCTTGAAGCTGAGAGTAAGAAATTATTAACTGATCCAGTAGGCATTTGGGAGCCATTGTACCTTCTTGAGCTGAGGAAAGTGTTTAGGAAGATCTGACAAAGGCTAGATGCCATGAGGAAGATAATATAATAAATTAGGCAAGCTGATAAAGATGTGGAGGAAGTAGAAATGGAAAAGAGCTGAGTCCAACATACATTGGGGAAAAAAAAGAATCAAAAGGACCCGTGTCATATGAAGAACATAGCAGGTCAAGTATGGCTTTGAGGTGTTTAGCCTGTGCCCCTCCCTCTATTTCCTTATTCAGAACTTCAAAGCAAGAAGCTTTGAAGTTGTCACAGCAATACAAACTGCTTATGACATGGTTAAGGGTTATAATGCTTCTGGTAGAAAACTAGATTTTATTAGCTTGAGTGCATTGTTAACCTATTATTTAAAAGAATAGAATAGTGCTCCATTTATATCAAAGGCCTTTTACAACTTGACTCCAAAGTAAAGTATAAACCAGTTTGGCAGGAAATATCCACAGCTATTTCTGCTGTATGTATTTAGTCTGCAGTAAATATTTGTAAATTTTAATAAGCCACATTAGACAACTAGATGTTGACATACTTCTTTCTTTCTTTTGCTGACAAAAAGAAGACATATCTTCTAGGGAATAAAAATAAAACAGATATTGAAAAATCATACCATAACCAGGAGCAAATAACACTAGTTAACATTTATATAAACTTGCTATAGTCTAGGCATTGTACTAAGCACTTTTCAGTTATTTTCTTATTTGATCCTCATAACAACTGGGAGAGGTTGATGCCACTGTCATCCCCATTTTATAGATAAAGAAACTGAAGCCAAAAAAAAAAAGTTAAGTAAATTGCCTTAGGTCACATAGCCAGTTAAGTGTCTGAGGCCAAATTAGAACTCAGATCCTCCTAAATTAAGCTAGGCACTCCATCCACTGAGACACCTAGCTGTCCACAATCATTTTGGAATGCTTACTGAACACAGAAACCATGAGGTACTGAAGCACATTGTATTTCAAACCCGCTAATAATTTTATTAAAAAGCATTATAAATCATTTACAAAAAAGAAATGCAAAATTTAAATACCTTTTTCTTTCCAGTTGCAGAGAGGAAAAGAAAAAAAAATATTGCTTCTGTTATTCTACAGATTAGGGAGAGTCTATATTTTGCCAGTTTAAAGAATTCACAACTGATTGTGTACATGCTAAACATCAGGTTATGTAGTTATTGAAAAGTTTTCTTTTGCAAAATCCAAATGTCAACTTTTCTCATGAGAAATATGCAAATTTTAAGGACCTCCCTTAAACAGTTTAGAGATTCTATGTTTTTAAAAAAGGATAAAGAAAATAAATACCACATTCAGCATTTGATCCAAGTTTTTCTTTTTTAATATTGACTGCCTATTTTTAGAAGTCAATGATATATATTATCTCATTGCTGTAAATATTTTGTAAAGTGCTAATTAAATTTCAGTTATTTTACAGACAAATAACGAGCTTAGAACCAGACAGATTTGGACTTAGTTCCCACCCCTGACATTCTATGGACCTGGACAAATCACTTCACCATACTGAGCCTCAGTTTCTTCTTCTATAAAATGGAAAGTATTTATAGAGCCTAAGTTGTGCTACTTAGATGACATAATGTATATAAACTGCAACTTGTAAGGTGACACATAAGTATTAGTTCCTATTAATTTTTTCCAGAATGCATAATGCCCTTCAAAAAAGTGATAGTTCTGCTGTAATCTGTCTTGCAGGTATTTAGAGTTATTGGGTTCAGTTCTAGGTGATTGTATTCAGAGGGCAGGTAGGAGTAATGCCTGGAAATTTCAGAGGGATTTAGGGAAAAACTTCCTAACATTTAGTTGTCCATAGATTAGACTCCTTTAAGAAATAATCAGTTCTCTTGTTGGATGTCTCCAAGGAAAGAGTGAATGATCTCTTGTTCAATGTGCTATCAAGTGATTTCTTTTTTAGAGTGTGGATTCTTGTCTCTTAAATTACTTCTAGCTCTGGCATTGTCTCAGTTTTCTAGCTTTCAACAGCCCCCCCCCCTTCTCCCGTCCCCGCCTTGTTTTTTCTGCCCTATGCATTTTTGCTCTCCAGACCAAAATTTATATCTCAATAAAGGAATTCTTCTTTCTAAAAGAAATGATTCCCATATTTTGTGCACCCAAATATTTAATGTAGCTTATTTCCCTAATGACAAGATTACATAAGATTCCTTGAAATACATAATAAAATATAACTTTATTCTTCAACTCTTTGAGAATTAATAATAGATAAAGCTTAGAACATCCAGAGAAAGTCCAAAACTAAGAGGTTTTTTTATATATAAATGGAGACTTCCTCTATATGTGGATAACATTGGCCAGGTTGCAACAAATCCTAGAACATGATAGAGCCTTTTGGATGAGATTCATAGCAGTTCAAGAGAGTTTGCCCTTATTCTCCACAAAGGAAAAATGAAATTGAGAAAAACATCCTATTGTCTCAACTCTAACACAAGGTTGAAGTTATACAACTGTGATACAGCTTACCCATCTATACAAGGTGTACTAAAAGTCTTAGTACAATTTTGAGCTCTAATAAGATACAATCAGTTCATTAGCTTCTTAGCTGGTAGCTAGGTGGCTCAGTGGATAAAGTACTATGCCTGGAGTTAGGAAAACTTGACTTCAAATCTGTCCTCAGACACAAACTGTGTGACATTGGGCAGGTCATTTAACCTCTATCTCAATTTCTTCATCTGTAAAATGGGGATAATAGCATTTATCACTCAGGGTTATTGTAAGGTTCAAATAAAACAGCTTGTATAAAATGTTTAGTAAAGTGCTTAACATATAGTAGATATTTTACAAATGCTAATAAATGATGATGATGATGTGTAATATGAAGCAAATATAATCTTTGATAGACAGTACAGTGAATTGCACCTATAAATAATAGTAAAAGCAGGCTGGATTGCAAAAGTTCTTTTTTCTCATCCCATAACCGCTCACATCAACTTCCCCACCTTTACTCCAGTCTCTTATGAAGAAAGGCTAGTCAAGGCTAGTCCCTTTACACATATTCTTTAGCAAATTGTTCCCACTTCATTCTCTTTCTCTCTGTCCTCTATAACTCTACCCCTCTCCTTCCATCTCTCCCTTTCTTACCTCCTTTCCCTCTACCAATCTCTTTTCCCCTCCCCCTGCTGTGCTGCCTATAAATATACTCCAGGCATTCCCATCCTTTGAAAATTCTCTGACCATCCCTTCTATTACCTATTTACTTCCTCTCTTAGCCAAACTCTTTAAAAAAAAAAAAAAAAAAAAAAAAAAAAGTAGTTTGTGCCCTTTGCCTCCACTTCCTTTTCTCTTACTACCTTCTAAACCCTCTGCAGTCTGGCTTCTATCTACATCTCTTAGCTGAAGCTGATTTCTCCAGGGAGAAAAAGAACCTATCAGGTGGCAAATCTTTTGCTTTTCTCAATATTCATCCTTCTTGCCTTATCTGCAGCATTGACACTGTTCACTCCCATTTCTAAGACATTGATTTTCCTGTCTTGATTCTTCTCCTGATTTTCTAACTGTTCCTTCTTGTGGCCCTCAACTGTGGATGCACACACAGTATTGTGTCCTAGGTTCCATTCCCTTTCTCTAAATTCTGTATCAGCTAGCCTCTTCAGGTCCAATGGGTTGAAATATCATTTCTGAAAAGATGACTCTCACATCTGTATATTTAAGCCTCATTTGTCTCCTGAACTCTAGTTCGACATCACCAGTTGCCTAAAGAACACTTGAGTTGGATGTGCCGAAAGCATCTGTAATATAATACGTCCAAAATCACCCTCATTATCCACCGTTCTCACAAGCTCCAAACCCACAGTTTTTCTTGAAAGACCCTGTTTCTGTCAAGGACACTAGCATCTTTCCAGTGAGACACCATCAGTGTCATCCTTGATGTGTTCCTTGACTTCTTACAGCCATCCCACACGTTCCATCCAGAATTACTCAGGCCCTCATCATCTCTCAGACAGACTATTGTTAGAGCCTCCTTATTTTCCCAGAGTAGGACCTGCCTGTCACCCTTGATTCCCTGGCTCCTCACTCTAACCCCACAAAGCTGCCAACTTAACAAAATCTCTCATTTACACACCCTTCTCTCCTTGATATTGCAGGCGACCTGGGGCAGACCCTCATTGCCTCACCCCTAGATTTGGAATAGCCCACTGGTTAGTCTTTGTCCGAGATCACTCCTTCCAGTCCAAGCCGCTCAGCTGTCAAATGGACCCTTTCAAGCCTCATCCACTTTGCTCCCTTCTCTGTACTATACCATCCAATGACATTGGCATTCTCACAAATTTCCTGCACCAGACACTCCCATCTGTTGATTGCATCCATTTTCACTGTCTCTTCCCCAGACCTGGAATTCTCCTCCAGTCTCTACTTTCTGGCCCTCCTGGCTCTCAGCTAGAATCCTGACTTTTACAAAAAGTTTTTCCCTGTGCTTCTGAGAATTTAATGCAGGAAGCCCCTATGTGACAGGCATTCTGTTAAGCCCTTCATAAATATCTTATTTGATAAATCAAGGAAAGCCTTTAACAGTTCATGGCCCAGAATTACTCAAAGTGTGCAGGTATGAGTTCAGTCTGAACCACCAGAGGGTAAAACCACAATCAATGAGATCACAAATCTATTGGAGTAGTAGAATATTTTCCTTCCCAGATTGATGAATCATGTACATTTTATTGAAAATACAACTTTTTTAATTGATAAGAAAGTGAGAGCTTTACATTGCTGCCTGCATTAAGCTTAATTTTTGTCTCTCTAATATCTCCAGTAATATTCCTGCAACACTTCTAAAGGGATCCTTGGGTTTTTGCTCTCTCAAGCTACTGATAACCAGGATGGGGCAGGGGAAAAAACATTATATAAAAAATCACAGGACTGAATTCAAATCCTCATTGCACAGATAGAGGTCCCCCTAACACACCTCTCTGGGCCTTCATTTTCCTTATCTATAAAGAAAATAGTAGGACCACAGGTCCTCTAAGGACCTCTTCAAACTCTGCATCTATGATCCTGTTGTCTCTGTTGTTGACAGCCATTTCCCAGTATCTTCTCTCTGTCCAACAAGACTTAAAAAAATTATTCTAGTATCTTTGTGTGACTCTTTAAGAAAGAGTGTGGGCTCCTTCTGTTTCCTCTTCTAGAACGAAATTTATTCAGTTACTATCTGTAACAAGTGTGGGAAATCTTTAAAAAGCCATTTGCTGCCTAGGAGGTTCAGGGGACAGGGAAAAAGAGAAGAAAGAGGAGACATAGAGGTTTTCCTCACTAATAATTATCCACGTTTCTGTTCTTGCCTTCAAGTTCTTGAATAGTTAAGCTTCAGGGGCATGGTAACTTAAAAAGACTGTTTGAATGAAATACAGCAGTCTGAGTGATACAAATTGAATAAAATTAAAGTGACTCTGAGGTGGTCTTTTTGTTTTCTTCTTAGAGCAAATGAATGGTGGTGACTGTCAGTGCATGTGCCTTAAAGCAATAAAAAATAGGAGGCAAAAGGAAATGTCTTAGAGAAAATAATGGTTGAAGTCTTTAAATAAAGCAACATCTAGGAGCTACCATGATAGCAATTCTGTAAAGGCAGAATATTATCTATCTAATCTTATTATTTCATTTCAGAGTATAGTCTTCTCCTATCCTACTTCCATTCCCTCTGAGGAGCCATCCCTGAAAGAAAAAAAAAAAATTGAACCATTCCTTTTTTCCCAGGAATGTCGTCCTCCTGCTAGTTTCATCATCTCTCATTAAATCTCCCTTTTACTCAAGTGGCACTAACCTAGTTTCTGCTTCCATTCATTTCTTTTCATCATAACCATCATACTTCCAATTTCTTCCCATTTTATTTCTTTGTCTCCTTGTCTTCTACCTTCTAAGAAAATAGAAGAGTCCTAATTTCAGATCCACACTGTAATTACTGACTTTCCCATTTATAATCAGCTGTAGTCAATAATATATTTCTACTTCTTTAATGTCACTTAAATAATTTGAGGGAAGACAGGAAGACAATAGAGTGAACCTGAGCATTTTTTTTTGTCCGGGCCGAAAATTCAATTGCAGGAATGGGTGAACATTTAAATACATTAAAAAGCAATGTTGTGCATGTTAAATTTTTTATCATGCTTTGTTGAAATTTTATTGATTGCCAGAAAAGGTTTTGTAAGTAGACTGAAGAATTCCCCTTTTGAGAACAACATTGAAACATTTCTAAAGGAGCTGCTCCCAACAGAAGTATTAAAAGGACATTTGGTTGGTAGAGCTTTTGTTTATTGCTTTATTGCATTTCCATACAGAAAAATACTGGATATTGCCTTGGGTGTTTATTAAACATGTTGTTAACTAATATGATAAAGTAACTGCCTGGGTATTTACATAATTCCATTTTCCCAGTTGCAGTTAAGTTGATGGTTTTCCTTTTGGGAAAGATGTGTAGAGTCTTTGTTGTTGTGTCATTTAGTCATCTCTGACTCTTCATTACCCCTTGGACCATGCCATCCATGGGGTTTTCTTGGCAAAGATACTGCAGTAGTGTGCCATTTCCTTCTCCAGTGGATTAATGTCACAGAGGTTCCATGACCTGCCCAGGGTCACACAGTTGGTAGTGTCTGAGACCACATTAGAATTCAGGTGTTCCTGACTCCAGGCCCAGCACTCTACTACATCACTTAACTACTTTATATGACCTGACTGAAGCTACAGAGCTAGGATATGAGCACAGCTCCTGGGACTACAAATGTAGTATTCTTTTTATTGCCTCTTTTACCATTTTCTAAACCAGGCCTCCATAGAGATGAAAACTTTTCAGAATCTAATTTCTCCTTTGACTTGGAAAATAAAAGTATTTCCATGTAAGTCACAAGTAAAGCTAGTAAACGCTAGTAAAGCCAGAGTTAGTAAAGGAGACTTTTTTTTTAAAAAAATTCAGAATATTGAATACATCAAGGAAAAGGAAATGGGCTTTTCTTCATAAGCAAAATTTCTCAGGTACAAGAAACTCTACTTTATGTCTTTAATTGTCTCCATTTAACTGTTCAAAATCACAATGTTTATTTTTAAATGGTTTTTAATCTCATTTTCAAATTAATGGAAATTGTGTGATTTTCTTTCTAAATAATTTATGTTCAATATAATTCAACAAAACATTATTTTGTATTTCTGGTGTGATTAAAGAACTGTACCTTTTTGGATAAGTTCTTAATGCTGAATATGAGAGAGAGAGATGAGGCTAGAGATTGTTGCTGTGAATAAGTAATGCTTATGATATAAGTAATACTAATGATCATAACAATGATGATAGCAGTTAGCATTCACGCAGTACTTAGATGTGTTCTGCTTGATCCCCACAACAATATTGGAGGAGGTAAATGCTTTTATTATTCCCATTTTACAGAAAAGGAAGTTGAAGCAAACTATACTTAGGTGACTTGGTTCATCTGACAGCTAGTGAGTGTCTGAGGCCAAATTTGAACTCAGGGCTTCCTCATTCCAGAACCAGGTCTTTTTGTAGATAACATGTTAGAAGTAAGTACTGCTCCTGTTTGACAAATTTTAAAAACTCTTTAGGACTTTCTATTCTGTTTTTATCATCTTCAGTAACTTTCTTAATTCTTCTCCCAGATTTAACAGTATGTTCAGTTAGAACCACTCAGAAGAAAATGATGGCGAGTATTATCATTTCTATGTACTCTCACAAAAACATGTACAATTACACCTTTGGTCAATGACTATAAAAGAGTCACAATCATTATAAGCCATTTAATGCATCTGCAAATCCTTGAAAAATCGGCTGTATTCATTTAGCTGAAAAATATGAATTCATGAACAATTCTTTTAATTAATGGAATAATAATTCCATATAGGCAATACAAAAGAAACATGAAATGCAATCTATGAAAAAAAAATGAAGGCTCTTAAGGGAATTAAGTCACATACAAATAAATCAGTTCAAAAATGATTTTAAAAAGTATAGGGGCAGCTAGTAGGTATAATGGATAGAGCACCAGCCCTGAAGTCAGGAGGACCTGAGTTCAAATCTGGCCTCAGATATTTAACACTTCCTGGCTGTGTGACCCTGGGCAAGTCACTTAACTCCAACTGCCTCAGAAAAAAAAAAAAAAAAAAAAAAAGAAGAAGAAGAAGAGGAAGAAGAAAAGAAAGAAAGAAAATATATGCCCAAGTGCTGAAATGTTGAAGATCTTATACTAAAAATGATTTAGGTCAGAGAAGATGTCAGCCTCACTAATACGTTGCTGGTGGATGTGAATGGATCCAACCATTCTGGAGAGCAATTGGAACTATGCTCAAAAAGTTATCTAACTGTGCATACCCTTTGACCCAGCAGTTTTTCTATTGGGCCTATATGCCAAAGAGATCTTAAAGGAGGGAAAGGGACCCACATGTGCAAGAATGTTTGTGGCAGCCCTTTTTGTAGTGGCAAGAAACTGGAAACTGAATAGATGCCCATCGGTTGGAGAGTGGCTGAACAAATTATGGTATATGAATGTTATGGAATATTATTGTTCTATAAGAAACGACCGGCAGGATGATTTCAGAGAGGCCTGGAGAGACTTGCATGAACTGATCCTGAGCGAAATGAGCAAAACCAGGAGATCATTATACACGGCAACAAGACTATACAATGATCACTTCTGATGGACATGGCTCTCTTCAACAGTGAGATGATTCAAACCAGTTCCAATTGTTTAGTGATGAAGAGAGCCATATACACCCAGAAAGAAGACTGTGGGAATTGAGTGTGGACCACTCTGTTTCATTCTGTTGCTGTTTGCTTGCATTTTATTTTGCTTCTCTTTTTTTTTTTCATGTGTAGCATGATAATTGTATAAATATGTATGCATATATTGGATTTAACATTTCTACCATGTTTAACATATATTGGACTACTTGCCATCTAGGGGAGGGGATTGTAACTCAGGGTTTTGCAAGGGCTAATGATGAAGAACTGTCCATGCATATGTTTTGAAAAATAAAAAGGTTTTATTTAAGAGGAAAAAAAAAAGATATCAGCCTGAGATTTAAATTAGTTACGAAACCCCTAAATGACAGTATTAAATTACCAAAAATATTTGTTTCATAGAGGATGTGTTCACTAGGAAAGGGGAATATTAGATGAGAGTTAAATACAGAATTCGGCTATTCTAATAGCATATGTTTTCTATCACAGTTGTTTAGGGAAGTTGAGGTTGGCAGATACATAAAGCTGGGTCTGGTTTTGAACTTCAGCAACATAAAGCCATTGAAAGAATTTTTTCTGAAAGCTAACTATTATAGAAATGGTTATCAAAGTTAACTTACTAGGATCCTTTAGTTGATGTTTGTTGTATAGGTTGCTCCTTACTAGTCAGTATTGTAGAGGGTGGTTTTGAATGAGCGATGTCTTGCTTAGAAAACATGAAGAGAGAAGGAGATTCAGGAATTATCTTTTAATCTTTTTGTAATTGTGTTCTATGGTGGGAGCCACAGTTTGCAAAGGTCATTCATGACTTGGAGAGCATAGAAAATGGGGCAACCAGAATGGTGAAGAGTCTTCTGTCTGTAGCCTGTAAGTATTCAGTGGAGATATTTGTCCTCAATAAGGGGGGGGGGATATAATGACTCTCTTTGAGTGTTTAAAGGGCTTACATGCATAAGAAGTATTTTTTTTTAATTAAAGCCTTTTTATTTTCAATGTATATACATGGATAATTTTCAGCATTCACCCTTACAAAACCTTGTGTTCTAATTTTTTCCCTCCTTTCCCCCACCCCTACCTTTAGATGGCAGGTGATCCAATATATGTTAAACATGTACAGTTCTTCTATATATTTCCATAAATATTCTCTTATTCCCAGAATTGCCCCAAAGTGAAAAGGGCTACCTTGAGAGATAGTCGGTTCAGAAAGTCTTCTTTCAGGTGTGTATTGGACTGTATAGCTGCTGAGGTTCTTTCCTTCTCTAAAATTCTGTGAATATCTTTATGAAGAACTGTGGGGGTTTCCTTGGCACTGCAGCAGCCCTTCTTCCCCAACAGTAGTCAGCTGTGCCCTCTGCCACCTAGGCAGCCATGTCAGAGAGACCTGCAGTTGGCATTGGCACCTCTAATTTCTGTGGGGCGGGTGTCTTCTAACATGGAAAAGTAGAGATCTTCGCCAATGATCAAGGAAACAGAACCGCCCCACGCTCCATCGCTTTTACCGACGTATCCTGCAGTGAGCCCCACCAACATAGTCTTTGGGGCCAAATGCCACTTGGGCACACGTTTGATTATACAGTCAGACAGGAAGGCAGCTGAGGCAGAGAGACCCAAATGAGCACTTGGGGAAGACCAAAAGTTTCCATCCAGAAGTGTCTTTTATGATCTTGACCAAGATAAAAGAAATTGCTGAAGCTTGCCTTGGGAAGACCATCACAGATGGTATCGTCACAGTGCCAGCCTTCTTCAGCAGTTCCCAGTGTCAGGCCCCCAAAATGTTCCAACCTTCCCCAGTCTCAGGGTGCTCCAGCTCACCAAGGAACCAACTGCTGCTGCCATTGCTGATGGTTTGGCCAGAAAAGTTGATGCTAAGAGAATGGGGTTGGTCTTTGGTGTTGGAGGCGGTGTTTGAAGATTGCATCTTTGAAATCAAGTCTACAGCAGGGGACACCTACCTGGGGAGGGAGGACCGTGGCATTGCTGAGTTCAAGTGAAAGCACAAGGAGGATAGAGTGAGAACAAAAGGATGTCTGCCATCCGTGCACCACTTGGGAGTGCGAAAAGTGCATTGTCTTTTCCAGCATCCAGCAGTGAGATTGACTCCCCTTAGGAAGGTTTGGCCTTCTGTGCCTCTGTCACCCAGGCCCATTTTGAAGAACTGAATGCTGACCTCTTTGTGGTATACTGGACCTTGTGGGGAAAGGCTCTAAGGGATGCCATGCCAGATAAATTACAGATTCATGACATCATCTTGGTGGGTGATTCTACTTGATCTCCCAAATCCAGAAACTTCTGCAGTACTTCCTCAATGGAAAGGAGCTCAATAAGAGTATCAATCCTATTGAGGCTGTGGGCTTTGGGGCAGCTGTCGAGGCTGCCAACTTGTCTGGAGATAAATCTTGGAATAGGCAGGACTTGCTGTTTTGGGATGTCACTCCCCTTTCCCTTGGAATTGAAATTGTTGGTGGAGTTATAACAGTTCTGATCAAACACACTACCACCATCCCCACCAACTAGACACAGACCTTTACCACTTATTCACACAACCAGCCCAGTGTACTTATTCGGATTTACAAAGGTGAGAGAGCAAGTTTGAGATCACAGAAATCCTCCTTGTACCTATGGCTGTTCCTCAGATTGAAGTAACATTTGACATTGAAGCAAATGATATCCTCAGTGTTTCTTCTGTGGATAAGAGCTCAGACAAGGAGAAATAAGATCATAATCCATGAAAAAAGTCATCTGAACAAATACATTGAGGGTACGGTCCAGGAAGCTGATAAATACAAGGCACAGAGGCAAGGTGTCTTCCAACAATTCTCTTGACTCATACTTTCAACATGAAGACTTCCATAGAGGATGAGAAACTGCCAAGGTAGAATTGGTGATAAAGACAAACAGAAGACTTTTGACAAATGTAATGAAATAATCAACTGGCTGGATAAGAAGGAGACTGCTGAGGAAGAAGAATTTGAGCATCACCAGAAAGAATTAAAGAAGGTCTGCAATCGCATCATTGCTAAATTATACCAGAGTACAAGGAATATGCCAGGATGCATGCCTGGGGGGAGATAGTTTCCAAGGGAGTAGCAGCTGGAGGTGCTTCTTCTGGACCTACCATTGAAGAGATTCAGAAGAAAAGAGCATTCCACATAACTTTACAAAAATTGAGGGACTCAAATTCGTAGCCAAGACAGTGGCAGTTTAAAGATTAATATTTAAGCTACTATGCAAATCTAGACATTCTGAATACTTGAATTTGTGCAGGGAAAAAGAAATAAACAACATTAGACTTTCAATACTATAAACAAATGGAAATGCAATTCTTAGAGAATAAAATCTACTTTTAAAAAGAAACTATGAGATATCTATCTGCTGGAGCTCCATCAATCTGCAAACATTTATTAGGCTCCTACTATTTGCCATGTGTTGTGCTAGACAATGGGAATACCAAAACAAAACAAAAACAAAACATACCAACAGTCCTTATTTTCAAAGAGTTTATGCTCTTTGTTATTCTAAACAAGATAGTATCAAGAGCCTGAGCAAAACTTTAACTTCCCTCCCTGTCTCACCTCCCATTCATTGTATTAGTAAGTTCTTTTATGTGCTTCACTTCTCTCAGATTAACTTCCACTTAAAAAAAAAATTGCATGGTGTTCCCCAAGGAGAACCAGCATTACCAATTAAAGAATATTTTCTTAGAAAAAATTTAGAAATCTTTTTGTTTGTTTGTTTGTTTGACGATTGGATGGAATGAAAATAATGAGCATAGAATTGAATTCTGAGGGAAAGGCTGGTATTTATCTGGTATATGGACAGATCTTCTTCTATTACTGTCATTGTCCCAGTAATTTGTCCATTTGTCATTTTCTTTCTGTGACAGTTGTCAAAGAAAAAGCATAATAACACTGATATCCAACTTCTAAAAGAAGTGGGAGATGAATGTGCATGTTGAAGAAATTCCATTTTAGTAATAGGCTTGGGATATAGAGGGCTACTTCCTTCCAGAAAGCTCATTGTTTCACAGGTATAATCTCATTAATCCTCACAATGTCCATGAAGTATACCAGTTTAAGATAGGAAAAGCCAGTGAAGAAAAGGAGTTGGTGGAAGAGTGAGGCAAAGAATCTAGGTCTTAGCTTCTCTATTCTGTTCTCCATTTTCTATTCTATACAATACATTATCCTACTTGGAGGGGTGTTTAAAATTTTCTAACATTTCTGCAAGTTGTCACTTTATCTGATTTGCATTTTATATTGAAAAAATGAAGGCATTGAGTTCACACTGTCCCCATTGAGTTCAATGCATAGATGGGAAGATGAGAAAATACATATGCATGGGTGTGTATAAAAATACGTGTGCAGTTGCATATGTGTAAATATATATGCATATATATGTATATATATACTTATACACACACATATATAATTTTTTTACCCCAGAGGTTAAGTAGATGAAGAAGTTTCGGACTTTTATGTATCCACGAGACATATTATTTGTTTATTGCCTCAGCATCTGAAACTGAAGTATGCACAAAATGACTGCAATTTAATACTGTGACTATGAAAGGTACATTGATTTTACAGCAGGTGAAAATAATGCAATGGTAGTATAGAGCATGAGGGAGGCGAGACAAGTCAACTATCTAATTTTGGCCTAGTGGAGATGGTATAGATTTTCTTTCCGACTCAGCAAAAACACAGCTTTAAGAGCATAGCAGCAGCTTTCCTTTCTGCTTGTGGATTTGAAGTTAAAGGTAGCTGGGCCAATTTAATATGCAACCCTGTACTTTAGTCCGTGACTGATCCAGCAGGTTGCTAATGTGTTCTTGCTGATGCTGCTCTACTTCATTTCAAAGTGGATGTTGCTTATTCTTAAAGAGTGAATGCTGTTTCTCTGAAGACTTTCTATTGTCTAATTTGTATCTTCTGAAAAAATGAAGAAACTTTCAAGTATTTCAAAGGTTGAAGGAGATCTCCTGCTGGCTACTCCAGATAAGTTGTCATGTTAACTCTTGGGGCAAGGAAAGAGAAATAATGTGAACTTCTTTCTTAGTATCCTTTGTATAAGTTTAACCAATTTTCCCTCTTCACCCAGTTTAGCTAGAATTGTTAAAAATCACAGTATAATCTAGCTTCTCTTCTCCCTTGAAATCCAAACTAAAATCTATAGTTTGAGACAATTATGACTATTTCATGACATTGAACTACCACTACTCTGAAAAGTTGGAAATGCTCAACTTCCTGCCTCATTGGAGTTTGAAATATAGGTTCTTGTTTAGTCAGGGTGATTTTAAATAGTTAATATCTTGAAGCAAATACACTTAATGTTTTCTTATACATGTTGCTGTTGCTGAAAAGTGTAACTAGAAAACATATGAAATTGAGTTATTCTTGTTATGATTTATTTAGATAAAGAATGAATTTTTTCCTGAAGAATGTACTGCATCATTTTTATTTTTTGTTAAAAGCAGTTGTCCCCCCCCCCTTTTTTTTTTTTTTACTAAGTATGATTTGTGTCCAAATATCACCTACCATTTTAGGCAGTTATCACAGGAAGCATCAGTTCTGTGAGATTTCCCCACTCCTGACTCCTCTACTTCTAATATCTTGATTTGTCTTTCATAAGTGCCCAAGGTGGTGGGCTGAGTCATGGTCCTGAAGTCTGAGATTCATTTTACTGAGTGTGCTGATCAAGTTTATATCCAAGCTGATCAGTTTATATCCAGTGCTTTGCACCATGTCCACAAATTTTCAAAAATTATACTGATATTTTTCAGAGCCTGTTAGTAATCTATATACTCTGAGTTTTGAAAATAGATCACTGTATTAACTCATTTAATGTCTGATGGTTAGTTTATGACAAATTGGAAAACTTGCAGTTGATCATAATTTTATAATACTGTGGAATTTCATCATTCTGTAGACATCTACTATGCTCGTAAATTAGGGATCTGGCATTTTGGCTTCAGTTGAGTTTTAATATAGTTTAGAGAAGAGATTTTATAGTACTGAAGAAATCAGTGTCTAATATGCCAGAAGTTACTGGTCAAGGGTTCCCAAGGAAAGGATGGGGGAATGGGGGAGGGGGAGAGATTAAGAGGAGGGGTAAGGCTGGAGGAGTGTTGATTTGTGTGCATTACAGTGTCAGTATAAAATGATGTTTTCTTGGCACCAACTGGTCATAAATTTCAGTAAATGTTTGTTATTTCTGAAAATCAGGATAATATAATGAAATTTTCTGTAATTGGGGAAGCATTGGCAGTTGGGTATCTTAATAGCCTGAAAGTAACTAATGAGGATATGCAGTTGGAACGATTGATTGAATAGCTGCAGTCTTGTGTGTTTCTTCTCGCGGCGTTCTCTGCAAGCTGTAGAAAGGGAGGGGGAAGAGCAAGAAAAGAGAGAGAGAGCAAGAGAAAAACCGGCTTTCTCTTAAGTGGAAGTAGCACGGATCCCAAGGGCCAGGAGGCCAGAAATGGAAGTTTAAGCTGCATCTGTCTTTTAAAGGGAGAACAGCAGGAGTCAAAATGTCAGCCTCCGGAATAAGAATTTACTCCCTTTTTTTTAAGATCCAGAAGATAACACAGGACAATGTTTTTAGGATGTGATTTTTTTTTTTCTTATCCATGTTGAGAAAGTCTAATGTTATCTGAGAAGCTGGATTCCTTTAAGTCTGTCAGTTGAACTGGAGATGGGAAGCAGTTGTGATAAAGGTATAAATAAGTATATCTCTCTTGGGTGTATGGATGTGCATAGATATATCATTACCAAAAAAAAAAAAATCTAAAAATAGTACATTATAGTACATCTTAGCATATTATAGTTGAATTAAATTTGATAACATATCTTCTGCAAAGATTGGAGTTTATTAAGTCAGTTTACATAGATTTAGGATATCATAGTCAAAGATCTTAGTAAGGTCATATTGAGAGAACCAGGAGAAACTGATCTATTTTTATATCTGCATAGGCATATATGTGATTTTACCTAAGCTGCTGCTTTCAGCCTTCTTGTCTTTTGATTTATACTCTACTGAATCATTTTATGTGCATGGTATTGAACTTCAACCTTTCTGCAAAATATCACCAAATCATATCCACACTGGACTTGATTTTTTTTTTTCTCATGCTATCAGCAGTTCCATTTGATTCACTTAACTCCTACATTGCTAAATGGATAGAGCATACAGATACATTGAGAGATGTAGATTATGTGTTTAGTATACTAAGTATAACTCACAGGGAACTATTTTATCTATATTTTGTTATAGATTTATATATTGTCATGATAAGCCATATCACTAATTTTGGTCTTATTTTAATCTGACCAAGAATCTTGATAGTATAAACAATGAACAAACTATATATATATATGGACACAGAATGCAGTTTTTAAGCATTTTAAGAAACATATTTTATACTTTTATCAAAGGAGGGAAAAGTCTTGATAGTTTCTTTTCACTTTGGCTCTTTTCAGAGGTGCCAGCAGAAAGGTCCCCACGAAGACGGAGCATCTCAGGGACCAGCACATCAGAGAAACCCAACTCCATGGATGCTGCAAACACTTCACCATTCAAAGTACCAGTAAGTCCTTAATTCCTTTCTGCAGGAGACAACTTTATTTTTGCTTATTTCCATTTTTGGAAGCAGGGAATACAGCCTATGTTCTCAAATCATTGAAGTATAATAATCCCCTTTTAAATTCTAGTATTAAGGCTATCAACTTAAGAAATTAACTTTATTATAGCTAACTCACCTCTGCAGGCAGTTTTTATGTTTAAAGAAACATTGTTTGACTTATAACATGTCAGAATCACTACAATTGATATTGGGTTTTTTCCTACTTTTTTTTTCTTTGCACATTGATGTTTTATTATTTTAATTAGCCATTGCCTACCGCTGAGAAGATTGGTGAAACTGTTTCACAGAACTAGAATAGACACAGTGAAAATGTCAAAACCATGTGGCAAATTGGGACAGAATTGGGATTTGAAAGCAGAATTCTCTGAGTCTTTGTCATTTGTTTTGCTTAAGCCATTTTTTAATGTTATAAACAACTTTTTGTCCATTATGAAGTTCTGGAGGAATGCCTACAGAGAAAATAACTAACTGAATTGATTAGAAACAGCGTGATATAATGGACCTAGAAACTTGGGTTCAAGTTCTAAGTCTGACATTTACCAGATGAATGATTCTTAGGCAAGTCACTGGAATTCTCTGAGCTGTAATTTCCTCATCTTTAAAATGGGGATAAAAATTCTTACATTATCAACATCACAGGGTTGTTGTGAGGAAAGTTCTTATAAAACACTATATAGAAATAAGTTATTATTATGACAGATTCAATTTTAAGTAAATATTTTAAACTAGAGATTTGTGTGTGTGTGTGCTACAAAAAGAGAAGCTGGGTTAAGGAGAATTTTATAGGTGGAAATTTAAACTCATTGATTTTTGGATATTGGCCTGAACTTTAAAAATCAGTTGCAGAAGTATACCAGTCCATCAGTCACTCAACAAGCACATATTTATCACTTAGTATTTGACACTGTGTTAAGTGCTAGGGAGAGAAATACAAACAAATCCCAACCCTTAAGGAGTTTACATATTAATGAGCGAAAAGACTCTACACATAAAAGGGAGCTGGAAAGTGGGTGTAAATAGAAGAGAGTTATCTGTTAGGGGATGCTCATGGGAGTAAAGTTCAGAAAATCAGAATCAGAACCAGGAGAGGAATGAAGGATGCCTGGGCAGGAGCTTCTCCTCAAAATACAGGTTCCAAGAAGAACAGAAAGGAACCTTAAGTATGAAAAGACCACAGACACTGAGAGAAGTTCCAGTGTGAGAAGGTACCTGGGAGCTAGTAGCATAATCCAGAGAGCATGTCATTTCAGTCCAGTTTATTGCTTTTCTACCATATAGACAGATAGATAAGTAGCAGTGCTGCAAAGTAGAAATTTTTAACATTCAGAAATAAAATCAATTGTTTATTTGAGTCATAGTGGTATTTTGTTGCTGTTATTGCTTAAAAAAAAAAGAAAGAAAAAGAAAATTGGGATCATTTTCAGTGTCGCCAAGTTAGTGGCACAGGTTTTTACATATAAGTTGAAAGACAACAAAGCATGATAGAAATGGGATCTGGAGACCTAAATTTGAATCCTGACTGGGGACACTTATTAGCCCTTTAAAACCAAGTTTTTCTTATCAGAACAATAGGAATAACAATATGTTCATTGCTTGTCTCAAAGGGATGCGGAGAAAGCACTTCTATAAACACTAATGCCCTATGTAATTTGAGATATTAATACTAGTACTAAAATAACCCAGCCCTTGTTAATGAATTTTCACAGTAAAACTGTTATTATTTTAGTTAGGAATTATCAATGTTTCCCAAAAAACACCATTTCTTTTTGCTCCTCAGAGACATGTCTCTGATACCTGTTAATCTTTAATATTTGCTCAACTTAAAAAAAATTTAGTGCAGAGGCAGGTATAGTATTTGTTCCTCAGTTTAGGACAAAAATTTGGAACACTGAAAGATTTTTTCTGACTTTTAAAAGGTTATTTTCAAAAGATTATCTTGCTTTCTGTTACAGAGGTACATTATTTCATCACTTCTTTAGCATTCTTTATCTCCTCTCATTTTTAATGTTTTAATCATTGAAAGAGTATTTTTCTTCCCTTCTACCTTTGCTAATATTATCCTGCTTAAAACAGAAAACAATGTAATAAAACAAACCTCTGGGTATGTGTGCACACGTGCATACATGTGTTTGTGTGTGTTTGAAGGATTGTTAAGGGTTAAATGTTTATGCCAATCAAGTAGAACCAGTTTATAATGAATTACAGAAAGAATGCTAGGATAAAACATTGACTTCTCAACTTCAGAAATAAAAATCACAGTATGGAGAAGGCTTCCCTCCTCACCATTATCTCTTCCCCCCAAAAAAATTTAATGACAACTTTAGAATCAATAAGATATGAAACCTAAAGTTTATATATCTGTATTCTTTCAGTTGGAACTATCTGAGTTATTTATATTTCAACAACCAAGTTTGTGAAAATCTAGTTAAAGTTTTATTTTGGAAATGAAATGAATGGAAGTGATAAACCACTGATATCTCTGTATTTGTTGGAAGTGTAATTATAACCTACTTATCTTATTGGGAGATTTCTGACAACTTCAGTCTTTCAGAACTAAACTACAAACCTTGAAATATACAAAAAAGATCTGTGAACTACAATTAGCCATCACAAAATACGCATCTCTGGTTCTGTAAAAGGGGCCAAATTACTCTCAGACCTTTGTCCAGACAATTATATATATAAAATAAAATAGCAGACCCTGAGAGTAGCAAAAACTGACAGCTGACAGCAAAAGAATGAAAATATCAGAAAAATAAAACATAGAGAACTATACAAGCAAAGAAGTCTGGATACATTTAACAGAATGACAAAGACTCAATATCTTAACAGCCCTTCAGGACACCATTGGGTTAAAATAGTATAAAATTTTATGTCTCCTGGTCTCTATTTCCTAAATACAAGTTTAGACTAGATGGTCTGTGATGCTCTATCCAGTTTATGAATATTGTTCAACATAATAATTCACAATCATTAAGAAAAAAGGTATATCCTAAGAAAATAGAGATGTGTAATAAATTTTAGAAATATTTCCACCAAAATTTGCAAAAGAAAAGAACATTTAAAAGCACAAACTTTCTTTTATATGGAAAATTCATTTAAGTGGGAAATATGTTGTCCAAGTATTCCCACTGGAATTCTGGGAGTCAGAAAATTTTTATTCCTCTCTCAACTCTACCACTGATTTGTTGTGTGACCTTTGCCAAGTCACTTCTACCATTTTAACTCATTTGTCTCATCTGTAAAACAAGAGCATTGGGCCAGGTGATATAATCCCTTCTGACTCTAAACTTTTTGTTTTTTCCCATTATTCTGAAATGATCTAAATCCAAAATAATTAAATATCATTTTGTGACCAAAATATATATCTAATATAGATACTTGTATCTATACATATATATGTTTTGTGGAAATATACACACATGTATACACACATATGTATGTATATATGATAAGCAGAAATATGATTAGTGTAATTGTTTCAAGTCAGAAATAGATTGTCTAAGGTTTACTGAGGCATGAAACTTAATTGGTTATATTATGATTGATAGAATTCTGTAGTGGGTAGTTTAATCACAAAACTAAAACCATAAGATGTCAGACATTTAACCTTTAAGGGTCTAATCTCACAAAGAAAATAGTTTCCTTTTTAGTAATTCTTGTTTTCCACTTTGTAGAAGCGGAGGTAAGAATTAGGAATAGATGTTAGCAGATCTGCACTCTTGTTTGTACACAAGTTGACCACTTAGCACATTTTCTAAAAGGGGAGTCAGTGATAAACTTATAACATGTGCTTTGCTTCCCCTCTTATGTAACTTTCAGATTCTCTGGGAATAAAATTAAGAAGCTGAATGAAGCAAGCCCTATTTGGAATTCATTCTTTTGACAAATATTTGTACTTAATGCAAGATACTATGACAGACCTGGTAGGCAGTGCAAACTACATATATAATACAAACACATACACAATGTGTATAGTCATTGGCTTCATTGAGTTACATATTAAAATAATTATTTTTCACTTAATAAATAAACCAAATAATATAAGAGCTACCATATGTCACAGCATTGAACTTTTCTGTATTATTGATAGAACTTTTTTCATCCTGATACCATCATCATCCCAGCTCACAACTCCTACACCAAAAGTTAAGAAGGATTTTATAATTGATCTTAAAGGTAACAGAGCACTACTGGAATTGATTGAATGGCAGAAGGGGATCCATGTGGTCAAACCTATGCTTTAGAAAATCAATTGGCAAATTGGTGGAGGATGGACTGCAGTAGGGAGAGACTTGAAGCCTGGAGACCAACCAGCAGGCTATCTGAATAGTCCAGGAATGAGGTGGGCAGTATCAGGGGGAAAGGTCAGCATATGTGAGAAATAGGACAAAGATACAGATGATTGGACTTGGTAGCTGATTGCACGGGGGGGGGGGGGGAGAGGGGTGAGAGGGAATAAGGAATTAAGTATGATGTCTAAGTTATAAGCCTGGATGACTAGAAGTATGAGGGCATTCTTGACAATAATAGGAAATGTAGAAAGATGAGAAGGTTTGAAGGAAAATATAACAAGTTTGGTTTTGGATATGTCTATGAAACATCTAGTTCAAGATGTTCAGTGGGTATCTGTAGATGGGAAACTGAAGGTCAAGAGAAGTTAGTACTGGATAAATAGATCTGAGAATCATGTGTATAGAGAGGATAATTGAAACTATTGGAGCTGATGAGATTACTAAGTGAGGCCTTGGGAGTCTCAATGATAGTTTATGGGCATAATGTGGATAAAGATGCAGCAAAGGAGACAAAGAAAGAGTGATCCCAGAGAATTTCAAAGAGAAGAGGGTGATTATAGTGTCAAAGCCTGCAGAGAGGGCAAAAAAGTATGAGCACTGAGAAAAAACCATTAGATTTGGCAATTAAGCAGTCATCAATAACTTTAAAGAGAACAATTTCAAGTTGAATGATGTTTGGAAGCCAGACTGCCAAGAGTTAAAAGAGTGAAAGAAAAGGAAACAGAGGCAACTAGTGTAGACAGAGGAATCAGATGTTAACTTGTGGTATGGATCAATCAAGTGAGAATGTTTTGAGGAGCTAAGAGACAGGGGCATCTTCAAAAACAGTTGGGAAGTATCTACTAGATAGGGAGAGAATAAAGGTAAGTGAGATTATGGGGATGATAAAGAGGACAGTCTTCTAGAGGGAAAAAAGGAAAAGAATGGGACAAAATTATTTGTCCATGTAGAGGGATTTGTCTTGGCAAAGTGATGGGTCATCTCTTCATGTGAAACAGGAATGGGAAAAGGAGATAGTGAGAGAAGGCATCTGATTAATGTGAGTTAGGAAGAGCTGAAAGCTCTCTGCTGATGGCCTTAATATTTTCTGTGAAGTAGAAGACAAGGTCTTCAACTAAAAAGAAGGTGAAGGAGCAGGGAAAAAGCCATGAAAGATTTAAAGAAAGTTTGGCAATTCTGCTGTGGTAAGGGGGATAGTGAATAGGTTAGGGAGATCTAAAAGGAACACTCAGCCCATTGAAGGCCCAGTTAAGATTTTATAACATAAGCTTGTAGTAGATCCAAGTCAATATAATATCATAACTTTCCCTCCACTTTTGTTCACCAATATGTGAATAGATGTGAAGTCAGCATGTGGTGGGTGTAATGTATGGTGAGATTTTGGCATGGCAAAGTCTTCAGTAGGATAAAGGAACAAGAGACTTGAAAGGAAAAAAGGCAGTGTAAAGTTGAACTGGTTTGCCAAGAGATCAAGATGGGGAAGTGAGGGAGTGTACCCAGTCATGCCTGACCAAGGAAAGAGTGAGGATAGAGGTCACAGTGGGAATGAAGGAGTTACAAGGAAAGGGAAAGGTGGAAAGATAACAGATTAGGATTAGATAAAGGAATTTCATGGTTCATGAACATTTGTGTGTGATGACAATCAAGGCTGTCTCTGTGTATAGCTGAGATGAAGTGGAAAAATAGGTCACAGTAAATGAATAATGTGAATAATTGGGAAGTTGGAGTATTTAAGAGAGTTTTAATATGTGTGATGAATCGGGTCTAAGGGTAGCAGCTGGAGAGGACCAATCACTGACTGACCAGGGCGCTGAATTCATTTAGGAAGGAAGGAGAAAGACTTGGGAGTATAGAAAATGACTACCAGGATCTTTCTGGGTTATAAATAAGGATTGATGATATCTCAACGTAGGAAAGATCACTGAAAGACAAAGGTAGAGGCCAAATCTGGAAATGGCAATGGATAGCAAGGTATAAACCAACTCTTCCACCTTAAGCAATGAGCTGAAGTTTAAGTGAAAGCCAAACTAGTGCTGGGGAAGCTGCCATCAGGCACTATCCAAATCTCACTGAGTACCAGAAGGTGGAAGGAATAAGAAAGTAAAAGGTTTAAGATCAGTTCTGGTTTGTTACCTATGAAGCAAGCATTCTAGAGAGCACAGGTTGAAAAATGGGATGGGGGAAGAGAAGGGCAAGTGATAAATTGAATCAGAAGCCAGTAGAGGTGTATTCAATGGGAGATAAGAATAGGGCTTTAAAAAAAATGGCAGCCAGGAATTCAGATTTACTGGGATAGGCAGGGTATAATAGGGTAGAACTGTGTTCCTCATTGATTGTGGAACAAGTTCAGGTGATTATTGTTATCCATAGGAGTTCATCCTTGCATGAAGTTGTCCTGAGCATCAAACAATCTTAGGTAACTGAAAAGCACTTGGTAGGGGAGGGAAATAAGGGATGTAGGTTCCCCCATTGCAAGTCCTATTTACCCACAGGTGGGCTGAGAGAATGCCTGGAGTTTGATAGAGGCAAGGCAAAAACCCTGTGTAACTGTAGGTGGCCCAAGAGCATACCTGGAACACATTGGAACAATTCAGACAAGTCAAGTTCTGTGGGGGATAAATGGTTGGAGAGGGTGCCTGCCTAAAGCACAATGGAATTTCAAGGTCTGTGTGATTATAGGTAGCCCAACATGGTGCCTGAGACACACTGGAAATTCGCATAGGCAAAGACAGCCCTTTGAAGATGTAGGTGCCCCAAATGGGTCCCTAGAGGACCATGGAATAGAACTTAAGCAATGCAGGCCCTATGGAACTGATGGGAAATGTGGAATGGCCCAATTTGGTTATTGGACCTTAATGGAATAGAACATCATGATTGATTATTAATGTTATATATAAAATATAATAGTAATACATATTAAGCACTTGTGTGCCAGGCACCAAGCAATTTATCCTTATGTCATTTCTAAATTTATTCCCAATTCTGAATCTAAACCCATTCAAAAAAAGATGAGCCAAAATGAGATTAGGATAAAAAGTTGATAGTCCTAAAGCATTTTAAATGTGTTTGATTTGGATAGATAGTGATAAATTGGAGTGGAAACAGAGTAATAAAAGAATCGCTATATCCATATGAGAAACTAGGGTTATTTACCCTAGAGGGAAAGAAGACTTAGTAGGGATCATACTTTTCAAGTGTATAAAGCATCACCATATGGAAGAAAGTTTAAAGAATTTCAGTTAGAAGGAATCCTGTAGGTAATTTTGTCCAACCCTTACTCAAAAATTATTTTCACTAAAATGGTTCATTCTGTCTTTGCTTGAAGACCTCTCCCTCTACTTCCCCAACTAAGTGTTACACTTTTGAATAGTTTGAATTATTGGGATTTTTTTTTCCTAGACATCAGTTTTAAATTTGTCTTTGACATGGCTACCCATTATTCCTTGTGAAACTGATTTCCTGAAACTTCTATTCATTCATTCATTCATTCATTCATTCACCCATCCATCCTTATTAATTTTCATTCCAAAATTCTAGATTATTGTGATCATTTTGGTTTCTGATTCTTATTATTTGGTGTGTTGTATCTTCCCTAGATCTGTGTCATCTGAAAATTTGACTATGATTTAGTCTGTATCCAAAGATGTTGTTAGTCAGCATGAGCTCTAGGGTACTCCACTGGAGAACTCATTTCAAATTACATTGAACCAGCCATTCAAGATACAGACTGGGTACTAAATCTGTGATGTCACTGATATAAGGAATTTCTACAAAAGGAAAATTCCTCTACCAATGTAGATTGATAACTTTTAGTCTTTTATAGTTGCTTAAAGCACTCAATGCCCAGGATCACACAATCAGTGTGTGTCTGAAGGTACTTACACTTATTTATTTATATTTAGTATATTTAGAATTCAATTATAAAAAATCATTATGGCTTCATTAAGAACAGATCATGCTAGCCTAACCTTATTTCCTTTATTTTGAACAGATTTACCAAATTGGTAATTGAGGAAAATTGTGTAGATACAGCTCACTAAGCTTATAGTAAAGCATTTTACAAAGTCCCTTATGCTGTTTTTGTGCAAAAAAGGGAAAAATTTGGATTAAAGAAATTTGTAACTTATTAAATGTTGGGTCAAGGCAGTGTGGTATATACTTAAATGTTTCTCCATGATAGAACCTGTTCTCCTGGATGGTAGAACCTGTTTGATTTTTGGTTTTATATCTCCTTTGCCTAGCATTTTACCTGTCAAATAGTAGCTACTTAATAATTGCATTAAAACCAGACCTCCATCCTTGAACTCTGTTCTCTCTTGACATTATCTCACTTGATGACCTCAGCAAATCCCATAGGTTTAATTATCTTTATGTAGATGATTCCCACATTTGTATATCTGCCCTGAAACTATCTCCTGAGCTCTGGTCTTAGATCCCTAACTGCCTATTAGACATTCCAAAATGGATAGCCCATAGACATGACAAACTGAATATCTCCAAGAACAAACTTGTTACATTTCCTCCCAAACTCAATCTCTCTTTTAAATGTGCCTTTTTCTGTCAAGGACATTACTATTCTTCCCGACCCTAGGTTCACAGCCTTAGTATTATCCTCCACTCCTCACTCCTAACCCCACATGTCCAATAATTTGTCAAATATATTGCCATTTCTTCTTCTACATCTCTCAAATTTATTCTCTCCCTACTGGTCACATAATCACCACCTTGGTTTAAGCCCCCATCACCTCTCCCCTGAACTATTTGCATTAGCCTCCTAATTGGTTTATCACTCCAATCTATCTTCAACATAACTGGAAAAGTGATTTTTTTTTTCCTTAAGTACAAATCTGACACTGAGATTCTCATAATACTCCATAAACTCTAGTGGCTCTTTGTTGCTTTTATGATTTAAAAAATAAAAAATAAAAAAAAACCTTGAGCTCTTTAAGACTCTTCATAATTTAACCCCAGGCTGCCTTTCAGGTTTTATTATCCATTGGTGGTCTCGCATCCTACAGTCTATCACATTCAGTCCCCATTATCCTCTCTCTGGGTGCAGATGGCTCTCTTCATCACAAGACCATTGGAACTGGCCTGAGTAGAATGTAAGCTCAACTTTTTGAAATGAATTGAATCAAGAGCAGCTAGGTACCCTCCTCTTATCCATATTTAGTTTGGGTATCTACACTCAATTAGTTATTTTGATTCTATGAAGTTTTATATAGAACTCTTCTTTTCTATTCAGAAACTATTCAGTTCTATTCAGAACTCTGTGGAGTAGGCAGTATAAGCATTATTAGTCCTTTACCACTGAGGAAACTGAGATGCAACTATGTTAAGTGAATTTTTCTTAGACTTATTGCTAGTAAATGGTGCAATCAGAACCAAATCCAGGTGTTGTGGCTCTATATGCAGCCACCTTTTCCCTCGGAGTGCCCTAACCTCCTAGTTCATTCCTCTATCTGCTCATTTTGCATGACTTCCTCCTTTTCTCTGCCTCACCGCTAGTAATAATAATTAATGTAAATGTTTGCAGAGCATTTCACATGTTGCCTCTTGGTAACTTCATGGTAATCCTTTGAAGCAGGTGCAGTTACTATTTCTGTGATAGAGAAACTGAGGCTGAGAAGGGTTATATGACTTACCCAAGCTCACACAGCTGTGTGAGTGAGCAGGCTTCCTGACTCCATGTCCAGTGCTCTCTCCACTATGCTGCTCTTCTCTTTCCCTCCCTCCCCCCAGACACAAATCAGGTAAGAATTTTTAAGACTTTTATCTGGAGAGTAAAGTAACAGGGAAGAGGGATCAAAGGCATAGGTTAGAGTTATCATTCCCCACCAATATTCTATTTCCATTACCAAAAGTTCTGAAGAATCTCCCTGCTGATCACCATCTCCTGGAATTCCCTTCCTCCCTCCCAAACTTACTCTTTGTCCTCACCAGACTCTCTGCTTTACCATGCTATTACCCTTCCTCTACCACATTCTTCTCCCTATGCCTTCTTCAACTCTTAAGCCCATTGCTTTCTTGTTAGATCACTATTTCTTTCCTAGCCAAAGTGTTTCCCTGAATAGCTCCCATTATTTGCCTTTTCCACTCTAGTCACACTGCTGAACAAACAGGGTTGGAAGAAGTCACGTGACTATCTTGATTAGGTCTGCTACAAAATTATCTAATTTCAACTATACTGTAATTACAAGAAGATAATAGTTTTACTCTTCTGATAAATTCTCTATCCTGTTTCCCAAAGAGGCTGTTCCAAACCGTTTCTCTTCAGTTTTTCCAAGGTAACCTCTTTCCCCACTCTAAGAGCTAAGATTCTTGTCACAAATCATACCCCCCAAAGCAATTGCTATTTGCTGAGAGCTTCCTTTTTCCCAACTTCCTCATTTGAGAATTCCTTGACATCATTCCTTTATCATTTCCTTTTCTATTCTAGTCTCTTCTCACCAAGACCAACCACTGTAAGTGTATTCTCATTCCTATCCCTGCAGGTTTTTTCCAGCAGATTCCTTACACTGTCATCCCATAACTTTCTAATTTTTAATTTTTCCTTTATTACTGTTTCTTCTCTGTGACTTCCTCTATTCCTTCTCCCTCACTCCGAAAAAAGCAAAAACCTTCAATATATTTCACCATCTTGATATCTGTCAGTATTTCTCAGTTCCCTTATGGTTAACCTCCTTGTAAAAGTCATCTAAAGCCATCTATACTTTCTGCCTCCATTTCTTTCTTTCTTTTTTTTTTTTTTTAATTCTCTTCTAAAGTTTCTAGAATTTGGTTTCTGGCATCATTTTTATAATGATAATGGCCAGATAGAATGACTTTTGCATCATTTTTTTTTAATCATTCTTGAGCCTTCTATGACTACCATCTTCTAGATAACCTCCCTTCCTTGAGTTTTTGTGATATATCTCTCCTGGTCTATATTAATGATTCATCATCCATCTCATTTCCACTAAATGTTGATGTTCCCCAAAGCTCCCTCCTAGGCACTCTTCTCCTTCCCCTCTATACACTGCCATTTAGTCATCTCAGCAGTTCCCATGGGTTCACTGGTCTCTGTACAATCAACTTCTAGATCTATATATCCAGTGTTAGTGTCTTTCCTTGCCTCATCAGGAAGCATTTATAGTGTACTTCATTTATGAGCTAATTTATGATATTTAAGATATTTGTTAGGAGGATCATTTAATAACTTGGAATTAATTATGTGATTAATGGTCTATAAAAAAGGAAAACTAGAGGCATGTTGTTATTCATAAATGATCATAGTGAATGGACTTTCTTTATCCCATCTCTCTGTGCCGCTAAAATAGTTATAATTGTGAATTTCAAAGCATCCTATTGAATTTTTTTCTTGGTAGGTCTTAGCAGAAATATTTTGTGCCAGAGGATGAGGAGTAAAGGGACAAGAATACAAGATAGAAAAAGTAATCATCATGAGGGAATTACCTTCTCAAAAGAGTGTCTTCAGAGCCAGGAAAGTATTATGTGGTTCAGACCTGTGTATACTTTCTACTCTTATAATATCACCATAAATCATTCCAGATCTTCTATATCTTTTTTCTACATTGTAAAAATTTTTTCAGAATTCTCACACTGAACACTTAGGATTGTCCAGTTCACCAAATCCAAATCCAGAAGGATAGGATAGGATACTCTAATCTATTACTATCTTACTGTCTTACTATTACTATTACTATCTTAGCATCCACACATTATCTTCTTTACAGGTTTTGTTAATAGTTATAGATCGTCACAACCACTTCATGACTGAAATGTGTGCTTTTTTTTTTTTTTTTTTTTGCTTTTTTTGCTGAGGCAATTGGGGTGAAGTGACTTGCCCAGGGTCACACAGCTGTTACGTGTCTGAGACCAGATTTGAACTCAGGTCCTCCTGACTTCAGGGCTGGTGCTCTATCCACTGCGCCACCTAGCTGCCTCAAATGTGTGCTTTTTAAAAAGTTTTACATTTACATTTAGCAAGTAAAAGAGTAATAAGGAGCAATGAATAGAAAGACATAATTTCCCCAAGAAACTTTGCGAGTATTATGATATGAACCCTCACTCTGAGAGAATAATTTTCTTAGTTTGCCTCTGGTTCATAATGTAATCAGATGTAAAGGAATTTGGTTTGCCTCTTAGCTCTTTAAGAGTCCTGCTAAATGGAATAAAAGATGGTATATAGCTAGCATAAGTGAAGGTCAAAACTTAATAAAATCTCCTGACTGCTCTGGAGCTCATATCTTATGCAGTCAGCAAGACCATTGACTCTGGAGCATTATTACTCCATTACCATCAGGTTGTAATGGTTTAAAAGAGTCTCTGATCTTGCCTGGCCAGATGATTCTAGGGCCTGTCATTCTACTTTTTCAAGTCCATAAAAGGACCAGTGAAAGGATTTTAAATCAATAGCATTTAAGTATGAGATGACCATTGAGAGCTCCACAAGGATAGTAGTTAGAAGACTAGGATTTTCCTGTTACTTCCTCTGAGAACTGTACTATAGAGATATTAGATTTCTTATTTTTGTTTTTCTTTCCCTGGGTGCTAAAAGAAAAAAAATCGTTATGTATTTGATGTCATATAATTTGAAACTGTTGCTTAGAATTCAAGCAGAGAAGCCAAAGATCTTTACATCAATTTTTTTTATTCTTTATTATATTTTAAACACCTATCCTAACAAAGTTTAAGGGGCTGCTTTATTGATTTAAATTGCGGTTTTCTGTCACCAGCCTTTTCAGCAGATAGATCAAATGTGTTTATTTCAACAGAGGTTATAAAAGTTTTCAACAGCTAGTCTTTAGGGGTCCCCACTGTTCCAAGAAATAATTTGTTGTTATTCTTAGAGACGTGTTGTTATTCTTAGAGGCTCAGAAATTAGAGTTGGGAAAGTTCAATTAAATTCATCTAATTCATCTCTCCTGAGAATGCATGGTTGTTCCTTATATTACATTCTCT
>JAJPUD010000268.1:754549-798241 GCA_023553655.1 Myrmecobius fasciatus | reverse complement strand
ACAAAATGTACAAAAATATTTATAGCAGCTCTTTTCTCAGGACAAAGAAAAGAAACTGAGGGTATGTCCATTAACTGGAAAATGTCAAAATAAATTGTGGTATATAATCATGATGGAATATTATTGCTCTATTAAAAAAATGATGAACAAGATTCTCTCATAAAAACCAGGAAAGATCTCTGTGAACTCAACCAACAAAGTGAAATGTACTCTATCCAAAGTAATAACAATGTTGTAGGATGATTAGCTGTGGATGACTTTGCTATTCTCAGCAATACAATGATCCAGAACTACTCTAAGGGAGTTATGATGAAAAATGCTATCCATGCCCAGAGAAAAAACTGATTGTCTGAATATATATTGAAGCATTTTTATTATTATTTTATTTTATTTATCTTGAAGGATTTGGGGGGAAAAGGGAAAGAGATCTATGTTTTCTTTTGCAACATGAATTTTATGGAAATGTTTTGCTTAACTTCACATGTGCTTTCTCAGTAGGGAAGAGATAGGGAGAAAGGAAGAGAATCTGTAACTCAAAGTTTTAAAAATAAATGTAAAAAATTGTTTTACATGTAACTGGGAAAACTAAAAATATTTTTTTAAAAAGAAAGTTAGAGAATTAAAAGAAAAATCGAGAAAAGAAATTAGAGTAATACAAGAGAATGATTTTTAAAAGTCAATAGAATGGGGAAAGATATACAAAAATTTACTGAGGAAAATAATTCACTAAAAAAATAGAATTGGCCAAATGTAAAAGTAAGTATAAAGGTTCACTGAAAAAAAAATTTACTTAACAATTAAAACTGAACAAGTGCAAACTAATGACTCTATGAGTTATCAAGATACCATAAAATAAAATTTTAAAAAGTAGTTTTTTTTAAATAGAAGATAATGTGAAATTTCTCACTGAAAAAAAAAAAACAATTGACTTAGAAAATATGTCCAGGAGAATCAATATAAGAATCATTGGATTATCTGGAAACCATGATTAAAAAAAAAAAAACCCACAAATAAATAAATGAAACAAGAGAACATCTGGACAATATATTTCAAGAAATTATCAAAGAAAACTGCCCCATATATTAGATGCAGAGGACAAAATAAAAATTAAAAGAGTCTACTGATCACCACCTGAAAGATATCCCAAAATGAAGACTCCCAGGAACCATCATAACCAAATTTCAGGGCTCACAGATCAAAGAGGAACTATTTGCAAGTAGCCAAAAAGAAACAATTTAAACATTGTGGGGCTACAGTTGGGATTACATAGCATTTGGCAATTTACACAATAAAGAACTAGAGGACTTGGAATATGATATACCAGAAGACAAAAGAGTTAGAATTACAACCAAGAATTATCTACCAGAAAAATTGAATATAATCTTTCAGGAGGAAAATGAATATTTAATGAAATAGAGGACTTTCAAACATTTCAAATTTAAAAATCCAGAACTAGAAACAAAAATTGACTGCACAATACACGATTTGAGGGAAACTTTAAAAGGTAAAAAGAGAAATGAGAAAGGAAAAAACATAAGAATTCAGTAAGGCTAATTTGTTTATGCCTCTATATGGAAAGCTAACATTTCTAACTCTTTTAACAACTTTTATTACTGCAAGAATAATTAAAAGTAATATATGTAGACAGAATATGGATATAAAGTGACTTTGATGGGAATGATTATCCCTTCCAAACACACACACACACACACACACACACACACACACAATAAAAGTGTGAGCAAGAAAATTGGACTGGAAAAAGGAGGAAGGATATTGAATGGAATTAATTATCCCACATAAAAGAGGCATGAAAGGGCTATTATAGTGGGGGGCAAGGTGGGAGGGTGATGGGCAAAGCTCAAATATTATTCTCATCAAAATTGGATCAAACAGGGAATAACATATACTCTCTATTGGATATAGAAATCTATAAGGAAGTAAAAAGGGATGCAGATAATAGAGGGGGCAGAGGGGTATGATAAAAGGCTATATTAGGGAAGGCACTGATCAGAAATAAAACACTTGTGAGGAGGGAAAGAGTGAGATGTAAAAGAGGGAGAGGGGAGATAAACAAAAAAAAATTAGCATGGAAGAAAGTACATAGTTATAAGTATAAATGTAAATAGAATGAATTCACTCATAAAATAGAAGTGATCAGCAGAATAGATTAAATATCAGAATTCTACAATGTTGTTTACAAGAAACACATTTTTAGCAGAGAGATACACAGAGAGATAGCTGGAACAGAATCTTATTATGCTTCAGCTCAAGAAAAGAAAGCAACAATAGCAATCATGATTCCATACAAAGTAGAAATAAAAAAATATATCTAATTAAAAAAGCTAAAGAAGGAAATTATATTTTGCTGAAAGGTGTCATAGAAAATGACATCATATCAATAGTTAACTTACATGCACCAAAAGGTATAGCATCTATATTTTTGAAGAAGTTGAATGAATTACAGGAGAAAATAGGTAATAAAACTATATTACTGGGGGACCTCAACTTTGCCCTCTCAGAACTAGATAAATCTAATTAACAAAACTAGACAAGAAAGAATTTAAGGAGGTGAATAAAATTCTAGAAGTTAGATATAATAAATCACTGGAGGAAACTGAATAAGAATAGAAAGGAATAGGGACAGCTAGGTGGCACAGTGGATAGAGCACCAGCCCTGAAGTCAGGAAGACCTGAGTCCAAATCTGGTCTTAGACACTTAACACTTCCTACCTGTGTGACCCTGGGGCAAGTCACTTAATCCCAATCGCCTCTGCAAAAAATAAAAATAAATAAAAATAGAAAACAATATACTTTTTTCTCAGAAGTATCTGGAACCTACACAAAAATTGACCACATATTAGGACCCAAAAACCTCACAACTAAATGCAGAAAAACAGAAATAGTAAATCTATCCTTTTTGGATCATAATGCAATAAAAATTACATTCAATAATGGACAGTGGAAAGAGATATTTTAAAAAATTGGAAATTAAATAATCCCAAAAGTAGATCAAAGAACAAATCATAGAAATAATTAATTGATAATTTTATTAAAGAAAATGACAATGAGACAATACAATAAAATTTATGGGATGCAGTGAAAATGGTACTTAGGAGAAAAATGTATATCTTTAATTGCTCAGATTAAAAAAAACTAAGAAAAAGAAGATTGATGAATTGAGCATGCAACTAAAAAAACTAGAAAAAAGGGGCAGCTAGGTGGTGCAGTTGAGAAACCAAATCCTGAAAATCAAGAAAAATGTTAATAAAATTGAAGGTTCAGACAAAATTCAACTATTGTGACCCTGGGCAAGTTAATTAACCCCAATTGCCTCCGGCAAAAAAAAAAAAAAAAAAAAACTAGAAAAAGAACAAATTTTAAATCCCCAATTAAGCATCAAAATCCTGAAAATCAAGAAAAATGTTAATAAAATTGAAAGTAAGAAAACCACTGAACTAATAAAACTAGAATCTGGTTTTATGAGGAAGAGGGGAACAAAAATAGATAAACCCCTAATTAATTTGATTTTAAAAAGAAAAAAAACAAATTGCTAGTATCAAAAATAGCATGGAGAATTCATCACCAATGAAGAATAAATTAGGACAATTGTTAGGAGATATTTTGTCTAATTATATGCCAATAAATTTGACAATCTAAATGGATGAATATCTATAAAAGTATAAATTACCCAGATTAACAGAGGAAATAAAATACTTAAATAGCCCAATCTTAGAAAAAGAAATTGAGCAAGCCATTAATGAGCTTCCTAAACCAGATGGATTCCACCAAACATTCAAAGAACAATTAATCCTAATACTATATAAGCCATTTGGGAAAATAGGCAAAAAAGTTCTACCAAATTCTTTCTTTTATGATTCAAATATGGTGCTGATATCCAAAATAGGAATAACCAAAAGAGAGAAAGAAAATGATGCACTAATGTCCCTTATGAATATTGATGCAAACATTTTATTTTATTTTATTTATTAAAGCTTTTTATTTCCAAAACATATGCATAGGTAATTTTTCAACATTGACCCTTGCAAAGCTTTCTGTTACAAATTTTTCCCTCCTACCCCCACCTCCTCCCCTAGATGGCAGGAAGTCTAATACATGTTAATTATGTTAAAATATTTGACAGAGTGAATATGTGTATACATATTTATACAATTATCTTGCTGTACAAGAAAAATAGGATCTACAAGAAAAAAAAATCTGAGAAGGGAAACATAATGCAAGCAAACATCAATAGAGAGCATGAAAATGCTATGTTGTGGTCCACCCTCAGATCCCATAGGCCTCTCCCTGGGTGTATATGGCTTTCTTCAACACTGAACAACTGGAACTGGTTTGAAACATCTCATTGTTGAAGAGAGCTGTGTCCTTCAGAATTGATCATCAGTCTTATTGTTGCCATGTACAATGATCTCCTGGTTCTGCTCATTTCACTCAGCATCAGTTCATGCAAGTCTCTCCAGGCCTCTCTGAAATCATCCTGCTGGTTATTTCTTACAGAACAACAATATTCTATGACATTCATATACCATAATTTATTCAGCCATTCTCCAATTTTTGGGCATCCATTCAGTTTCCAGTTTCTAGCCACAAAAAGGGCTGCTGCAAACATTTTAACGCAAATATTTTAAATAAAACACCAGCAAAGAGATTATACAAATATATCACAAGGATCATACACTATGCTCAAATGGGATTTATATTAGGAGTACAGGACTGGTTCAATATTAGGAAAATATCAATGCAATTAACCATGGAAAAATAAAACCAACAGAAATCATATGGATATCTCAATAGAAGCAGAAAAAAGTCTTTGACAAAATATAGCACCCATTACTATTAAAACAGCAGAAAGCATAGGAATAAATTAAGCTTCCTTAAAATTATAAGTAATATTTGTCTAAAACTATCAGCAAGCATTACCTATGATAGGAATAAGCTAGAAGCCTTCATAATCCAATAGGGTTGAAGCAAGGATGCCATTATCATCTTTATTATTTAACATTATATTATAAATGTTAACTATAGCAATAAGAAAAGAAAAAGTAATCATAGAAATTAGAATAGGCAATGAGGAAATAAAACTATCACTCTTTGCAGCTAATCACTCTTAGAAAATCCTAGAAAATAAACTAAAAAACTACTTGAAATTGTTAACTTTAGCAAAGTTGAAGTATAGAAAATAAACTCACATGAATCATTGGTATTTCTATACATTACCAACAAAGTTTAGCAGCAAAAGATAGAAATTCCATTTAAATAATTGTACGCAATATAAAATATGTCTACTTGCCAAGACAAATCCAGGAACTATCTGAACATAGCTATAAAATACTTTTCACACAAATAAAGTTAGATATGAACAATTGGAAAAATTGTAGGCTAAGCCAATAATAATTATATAATAATATAATAATAAAAATTACAATTCTGTTTAAATTAATCTAGTTCTTCAATGACATACCAAACTATCAAAAAAAAAATTTTAGAGTTAGGAAAATAGCAAAATTTATCTAGAACAAAGCTCAAGAATATCAAAGCAATCAATGCAAAACAAGATGGTTTAGTTAGATCTCAAACTGTATTATAAAGCAGTAATTATCAAAAACAATCTGGAATTGGCCAAGAAATAGAACAGTGGATCAGTGGGATAAATTAGATACAAATTACATTATAGTAAATGACAATAGTAATCTAGTATATGATAAACCCAAAGATCCATGCTTTGGGGACAGAAATTCATTTTGACAAAAATTGCTGGGAAAACTGGAAAATAGTACATGATTTACCCATAAAGGATAATACCATAAGGAAATTAGGAGAACATTAGGAGAGCATCAGATCTATGGATAAGGGAGGATTTAAAGACCAAGAAAGAGAGAGCATTATAAAATATAAAATAGATAATTTTGATTATATAAATTTTAAAAGTTTTCATATAAACAAAATCACTGTAATTGAAAGTATAAAGAAAGAAAGCAGAAAACTAAAGGGAAATTTTGAGACAAGTATCTCTGATAAAGGCCTCATTTCTCAAATATATAGAGAATGGAGTCAAATTTACAAAAGTGCAAGTCATTCCCCAATTGATAAATGGTCAAAACATACAAGCAGGCATTTTTCAGGAAAAAAAAAGCTTTCTATATTCATATGAAGAAATGCTCTAAATCAAATTGAAATTTGAGAAATGCAAATTGAAGCAACTCTGAAGTAGCATCTCACACCTATTAGAGTGGCTAATGTGACAAAAAGGGCAAATGTTAGATGTTGGAGGGGATGTGGAAAAAATGGGACACATGCATATTGGTGAAATTGTGAACTGTTCCAACTATTCTGGAGAGCAATCTTATAGTCCAGAAGGCTATAAAACTTTGCATACCCTTTGATCCAGAAATACTACTGCTTGGTTTGTATCCCAAAGACATCCAAAAAAAGGGGGTGGGGGAAGGTATTTTTACAAAAATAGTTATAGCAGTTCTTTTTGTGGTGACTGAAAATTGGAAATCAAAGGAATGTCTATCAATTAGGGAATGGCTAAGGAACTGTGGTTATATGATTGATTGTACTATAAGAAATGATAAGCAGGATAATTTCTGAAAAACTGAAAGTACTTAAATGAACTATGAATAGTTCATAGTGAATGGCGTAGAGGAGTGAACAGAACCAGGAGAACATTAGTAACAGCAATATTGTTCAAAAAAAAAAATTGTGAATGACTTAGCTATTCTCAGCAATACAATGATTCAAAACAATTCCAAAGGACTAAAGATGAAACATATTATCTATCTGCCTCCAGAGGAAGAACTGATTTCAATTGAATGTAGACTGAAGCATTTGCTTTTATTTGAGTCATCTTGTACAAAATTACTAATATGGAAATGTTTTACATAACTGCACATATATAACGCATATCTGATTGATTACCTTCCCAGAAAGGGGTGGGGGAAGCAGAGAGGGAAGAACAAAATTTGGAACTTAAAACTTTAAATAAAAAATGTTTAAAAATGGGGAGCGGGGAGTGTGCAACTAGTATAAAATATGAAATTGAACTTGTCACAGTCCTATTCCTGTTTGAGAGCTGTGGCAAGTACTAAAGTATTTGTAAGAAGAAATATAGCATAGGTAAGGAATGAGCTGGCTATGATTATATTTCCTTCTTGGCTATTTCCTGTGTAATTTAAGCAAGCCACTTAACATTTCTAAGCCTCTATTTCCTAATAATAGCTAGCATTTATATAACACTTTAAGATTTATAAAACCCTTTTATATACATTATCTCATTTTATTCTCACAAGAACTCTATGAGATAGGTACTATTATTATAATTGTTTTATAGTTGAGAAAAATGAGATTAAAAAGGTTAAATGACTCACTGGTGGAAAGGGGGTATGGCACACAGTGACTATAACAGAATTTGAACTCAGGTCTTTATCCTGATTCCAAACCTAGTACTTCATCTATTATGCTACCAGGTTACCATCAGTGAAATAGGAGATAATAATATGTATCATGTAGGGTTACTTTAATCATAAAATAGGTTAATATATGTGAAAGCACTTTAGCAATGATAAGATAATGTACAAAAACTTAGCATTGGTGCCTCTTTAAAATAGGTCCTTTTCCACATTTGCAGTTTATAGATGAGATATTACAAACTTATAAAAGTAATATAGTCAGACTTTCCTTTTTTGTAGTTTTTCTTTGAAGTTCTTATTTTTCTTTCACAACATGACTAATATGAAAACATGTTTAAAATGATTGTACATGTATAAGCTGTATCAGATTACTTGTTGTCTTAGAGAGAAGGGAGAAAAAAAGGGACAAAAAATTTGGAACTCAAAATTTTACAAAAATAAATGTTGTAAACTATTTTTACATGTAACTGGAAAAAATAAGATTATTAAGTGGAGAAAAAAAGAAAATGTCTGATTAGAGAGATGAAATGTCATGTTCCAAAAAACCACAGAATGTCAGTTCATCAAAGAGTAGACTGGAGGGGAGAAAGTATAAGGAGACTAGAAAAGTGGAAAGGAAAAATTGAGGGCTTCAAAAGACAAATACATTATTCTACATTTAATCCTGGAGGTAATAGAGAGTCACTAAAGTTTAATGAATAGGGAATTTGACCTGTACTTTAGAAAGCTCAGTCTAACAGGTGAGTAGAGGATGGAGAATTGAAGCAGGGAAACCAGGCTGGCGCCAGTGTCAGAGAAGAGAAAAGGGTATATGTAAAAAGTGTAGAATTTTTGTTTTATTTGTTGTATTCATAATAAATATACTCCGCTCCTTCATAAGTGGTTTATTTCAACTGTTTCAGGAATTAAAGGAAGCGCTGAGACACATGGTTGCAATTCAGCTTACAAACCACTAGATGGCAAATTTTTCACTAAGTAACTAATCCAAGGTTTTGGGCTCCTTTAGGGTACAGGATAATTAGGTGCTTTCTACTTGCTATAATAATAATAATGCTTAATAATAATAATATAAAAAAGTAAAACTATGAGGAAATATTGTAATATAAGATATAACAAACATGTTAACCATTTTCTGAATAAGATTTTAAGTCACAAAAACTAGACATCCATTTAATTCATCCACTCAGCAAGCTTTTAAGCCCTTACTATGTTCAAACCATAGTGCTTGATGCTATAAGGGGATACAAAATTAAGATAAGTCATGGTTTCCTGCCTTCATGGAGAATGCAGTATAGAAAGAGAACAAATCACATGTTATATAGTTATCCATAATTATATAATAGTTACTCAATAACATATGAAAAATTATTTAGAAATTTGTAAAATAAAGTAAAATGTAAGATTTAAAGGATGATGTTATTTAGGAAGGAAGACATGGAGCAATCAACTAAGGCTTTCTGGAAAAGGTGACACTCTTTAGTTCATTTCTTCCCCTCCAGACTCCCAGGAAATATCTTAAAAAAAAAAAAAAAAAAAAAAAACTTTGGTATATATGATTCTCATATAGGGTCTTTCCCAAAGTGACTAATAGGTTCTCTTCCAGGAAGGCACACACTTCACAAAGTACTTTACGAAGGAATAAATTCTAGTCAAGATGATAGCTAGAATTAGGGGGGAGGGAAGAGGGAAATGAATAGAATCAGGAAAACAATTTATACAAAGACAACAAAAATAATTTTGAAAGGCAAAAATTCTGAATTTATTTCTGGACAAAACTACTGTGCAGATTTCATTTTTGTTCGACTATGATCATTTTTTTCTGTCTGTTTTTTAATTGGGAGGAGTTAAAGGGGAGGATAAGTTAGCAACAGTGATGTCAAAAAGAGAAGACCACAGAAACATTTTTAAGGCTCAGAATAAAGCAACAGGAAAGAAAGCACAGATAAGCAAGATGGTTTTAAAAGTTAACACAAGAAATTCATTAATATTTCTTTTAAAAGCAACTACTATGAAACAGTCATGGTTCATATGGAATGCTTTTTTGTGGACTGGTGTGTATATTAATTGCTCCTTTTAGCATTTAAATTCAGAAATTTTTTAATTTTAATTAAATATCATGTAAAGAACTGCTATTTTCCTCTGTCACAAAGGAAATGCTTAAAACACAAATGATTTCTAATGTATATTAACAAATATTTATATAAGGTTATGTGGACATTTTGTTATGTGGACATTTTCATTGCTGAAATGTCAATATTTCAAATGATTAAGCAGAAAAAGAACATTTGTATAAGGAACACTAATAAAATCAACTTAAGAAGAAACACATAGAATCAGATAGAACTGTCTGAGAAGAGACAGGCTATTTTTAGGACCAGAGAGAAAATCTCCCCTTAGATAAATACACTGAGAGGATCTATTTGAAAGCACAATGTCAATTGATAAAAATAGCTGTAGTTCATAGTGATCCATCAGCTCATTTACATGATAGTTTAGTTATTTGAAGGGGGAATGGGAAGGTGAAGAGGGGAGACAATAGATAATGAAATAGCACCTGCTATCAGCCAGGCACTTGACTAAGTACTTTTTACAAATATCTCATTTGATCTCATTTGATTTGGACGATATTGCTGAAAAACTATAAATCCAATAACTGTTTGAGGAATAAGTGCCATTGGGATCACAATCGACTGAAAGATAGATTTTTTTTTCAATTGAATTCACATCAAAAGTTGGAGATGAATAATTATTCTTGAGGAATCCCTGTTTTGATGCATTATAAGCCAGAGGAATATTTCTCTATGAAAACAGAAGAAAAAAAAGATATAAGAAAAGGCAAAATGCAAGAGTCAGAAGAATCTGGAGACAAAAGATATAGAAGATAATGAGAGCAGCTACTTACAGGAGGCAGAATACAGAGATAAAAAAATGAGCAAATTTAACAGGTAGGCTTGGCAACAGATTTGAGGAGATGATTGAGTGGAGGAGAATAATGTAATTCCTGGAATTTGACAGCAAGAAATCAGACTCCTGTGCTGCTTTCCGCAACACCACCACCTACTTAATAGTATTTTTATTTTTTACAATTACATGTAAAGATAGTTTTCAACATTCATCTTTATAAGATTTTGAGTTCCAAATTTTTCCCTTCATTACCTCTCTTTTCCCCAAAATAGCAAGCAATTTAGTAGAATATACATGTACAATCATTTTAAATATATTTCATGTTAGCCATGTTGTGAAAAAAAAATCAGAGCAAAATAAAAAAAAAACAAGAGAAAGAAAAAAAATGAAAAAAGTGTATTTCAATCTCTATAGTTCTTTTTTTTTTCTGGGTGTGAATATCATTTGAATCCTGTTTTTTAAATATCTTTCTGGGCTTATTGCCCTGATAGCTTAGGGTAGGAAAACCTCTCAGGGATGCTTTTGTTACCTTTTCTTGACCTCTTATGACAAGAGAAGTGGAAGGAGAAGGGCAGAAACTGGCTGTACAGCTGTTTTGCTGGAAATATATACTGATATATTTTTATTAAAAGAGTGTAATACTTTCTCAGCAGCTTACTAATGGTGGCCTAATACCAAAAGAGACTCACACTACTACACCAAACCAAGAGTATCAGAGAAACAGCTTTGCCCAGAAAGGAATCTGTGAGGACCAGGAGGAGGAATAGATGTCAAACAAGCAATTTTGCAAAGCAAAATAAAGAGGCCAAGAGCATTAAGGCCTGCATTTCAGAATTTTGAGTTGTCTTGAGCACATGGGTTTCCAGCTTCTCTGTGATGCTGTTGAATGAAAGAGCACCTACTTTCCCTGGATCTATGATTCTACAGTGGTATCTCTTATGTAGATAAGCCCAGGAAAATAATAATAAAAAAAATGTCAGATCATGAAGGACTTTGAATGCCAGGTTATGGAGTTTGGGTTTTATTGGTGAGATGAGGGGAAAATTATGGACTTCATAGTAAAAAAAAAAAAGATGTTATAATAACTGATATCTATATAACACTTAAAGGTTTGCAAAGCATTTTATATATTATATATATGTGTATGTATATATATACATATATATATATATATATTTCTGACTGTGTAAAATAACTGCTATCATTATCCCCACTTTATAATAAATGATTGAGGTCTTAATATATGCCAAGTGCCATGCTCAATTCTGGAGATATAAATGAGACAGACCCTACCTTCAAGGAGTTTACATTCTAATGAGAGACACACCCCCTGTATAGAAGTGGTGGCCAGACAAGGACAATTTGAACTGAAAAATCACAGAGATGGTGAGTGGAACCATAGGTGAGTTGATTGACATACCCTCCTTTCCAGAAGCAATGATTTGATTATTACTACCAGATCAAGGAATGGAATAAATACAATGAAGGTAAGATAGTTTGGGGTCAGTTATACAGGTATTGTGGGTGACAGGGTTTTGTTTTGTTTTGTTTTGTTTTGTTTGTAATGTGAAGTTCCACTCACTGCTTCCATTCCAGTCTCTTCAGTTTAGGAATTCCAAGGCTAAGTGGATTTCATTCCTAAAGGCATGATCTATGGTGATCCAGTAATCCCCAAGCTGCAGCAGCCTGGAAAGTAGCAGGAAAATGAGGAAAGCAGGGCTCAGATATATCAAGTGGTTTTCCAGGGTGACAAAATGAGTTAATTTCTGAGATAGAAATAGAATTCAATGCTATGTTTTCCTGGGTCCAGGTCCAGTACAATATCCACCAGATCACACTGCCCCTCCATGATTAGAACCATTATTTAAGAAAATTGTTCTGGTGTGTGGTATGTAGGAATATTGATGAGGAAGAGACTGAAGGCAAAAATAACAGTCAGTAGGCTATTGCAAAAGTATAAACAAAAGGTAATGAAGGCCTTAGCTACAGAGGTAGCCATGGAAATGAAAAAGAAAAACTGGCAGGATTTAGAGAGCTATTTGAAGGAGGGAGTTAAAGGAAAAGGTATTAAAAAAAAAAAAAAGACTCAGATTCACAGAACCACACAATTTCTTGATGATTCCTATCATGAAGTACTGATGTATTACTTCCAGCTTAAAAGTACCACTCACTTGAAAATCATAAGATTCATAATGGCTAATAAAGCATCAACGTAGTACTCTATAAAACATTTTTATATCCATTATCTCATCCCACAGCCTCACAACAATCCTGTGAGGTATCTAGATGTTATTATTATCCCCACTTTAATGATGTGGAAACCAAATCTCAGCAAAGTTAAATGACTTATCCAAAAATCACACAACAATTAAGTGATGGAATCAAGGCTCAAAGTCATGTCTTCAGATTCCAAGTCCAGTGCTTTTTTCTAATTTTCTGTATTGTCTTGAAAAAAATTCTGTAACAACAAAGTCCTTATAATTCCTTAATTCAAACCCCTCATTACAATGACAAAGTTATATTCCAGGGAAATTAGGTCTTTTTTAATTATTTAATTTATGGAATAAAATAACCATTTTCATAGCATAATATAATAAAAAAAAGTTTACAAATGAATTTCTTTTTCTTCTTCTTCTCCCTCCCTTCTGCCCTAATGATGACTACCATTAGACACAAATAGGCATATGTAAATAGATATATATATACACATATATACAGAGATATACATATATGCATGTCTGTGTATAATTGTTCTACATATGCTTTTATTTTTCAGTTCTTTCTCTGATTGCAGTAGAGCCTTTCTTCATATGTCCTTTATAGTTAATTTGGGTATTTATAATAGACGGAATGATTTATTCACTCAAAGTTATTTTTAAAATAGTATTGCTGTTAATATACAACAATGTTCTCTTAGTTCTGTTCATTTCACTCTTCATTATTTCTTGCAAATCTTTCCATGTTTTTCTAAGATCACTGAGGTCATCATTTCTTTTAGCATAGTGGTATGCCATCATGACTTGTTCAGCCATTACCCAATTTCAAGTTCTTTGCCACCACAAAGAGAGCTGCTATAAATACCGTGTGTGTGTGTGTGTGTGTGTGTGTGTGTGTGTGTCTGCATTTATGCATATGTATGTGTTCAACAAATGTTTAAGGGGATGTGGAAAAACTGAGACACTAATTCACTATTAGTGAAATTGAGAACTGTCCAACCATTCTGGAGAGCTATCCGGAATTATGCCCAGAGGTTGGTTCTAGTCTGCAGGAGAGCTCAAACTGGAAACTGGATCTCATTATCAATGCTATGCCCTTTCAATTGTACCCCACTGTGCACCTGAAAGTTTGCCTTCCCTCTGTCATAATGTCACCTCCAAAATTAATCATTATAAGCAAATAGATTTCTCCTTAGGAGGATTCAATTTAGTGCTGTTTTGTGATTACATTTAAAAAATAGGCTTGCAAAACAGCTTATTAGGGAACCATTTCATTTCATTTTTACGAATTCTAATTTGCAAGATGATTACCCAGCTTGCAACATGTTCCATGTTAGCCTCTAGAATGCCCCTTTTTGCAAACTGTTTTCAAGCTGACTCTGTAGAATGAGGACAATGCTACCTCTCAGGGTTGTCTGGGAGGATCAAATGAGATAATATATGTAAAGCTTTTGTAGATTATAAAGTGCTATGTGATTGTTAGCTGTCATTATCAGGCAAAATAAGAAAAGAAAGGTGAATTTTGGTGAAAGCAAAGACTCATGGATCCAGAAGGAACTTCAGAGACAACCTAGTTCAAAGTCTGTGTTATACAAATAGGGAATTGGTAAACCAAGAGAAACGATGCTCTATCTCTGAGGGGAATAAAGATGGAGAAGATGCCTTTGAAGTTACCTAAAAAAGATATTCAGGGCTGGAAGAGAGCAGGCATTTACTTTGAGATGCTTTAATTCCTGCTTTAATTTTCAAAGCTTTTCTGAGCAGAAAAAAAAAAAAAATGGTGTGAGAAGATCACTCACTAGGTGGTACTGTGTGCACATTATGGAGCCATTCCTGCAGTGACTAAATACACACTTGATAAGTACCTCGTGTGTAAAAAGCATAGTGTTAGATGCTGGGGAAGAGGCAAAGGTTAGTTAAGAAATGGCTCCTGATTTTGATATATTGATTTCTTTTGTTGAATTTGTTTTCTCTTCTCTTTCTCTTCCTCTTTTAAAAAAAAAATTCCTTGCTATGATGAATTGTACATGTTTAACTTATATTGAATTGCCTGCTGTCTTGAAGAAGGGGAGGAGGGGAGAGAGAGAGAAATATGAAGCATAAGATTTTGCAGAGGTGAAAACTATCTGTATTTGGAAAAATATAATACTATTTTTAAAAACTTGAAATTCTTTGCTATGGAAGGTAGCACTGTAATGGTTGGGACAGATAGAGAAGGAAATTTAGATGATATAAAAACAAATGATGTCAACAAAAATCAATTTTTAAAAACTAAAGAAGAAATGATCTCTGATCTCATAGAGCTTATAAACCAACAGAAAAATTTTAAAATAACTATAAGCGAATAAACAAATGCATAACAGATATATTAGGAAAATGTTATATGAGATTTGAGAAAAGAGAGAGGGCTAAATTTGTGGACAACTTGAACCCACTCTAATCTGCTACTACCCTATGTTCGTAGATGCTTACCTTTTGTCTTCCAACTCATAATTACTAGATGATTAATTCTACATCATTTTGCACATATGGATTCCAGAAGTCATCTTTTACAGCCTGTCCCTATAGAGGAGGTCCCTCTTAGAGCATTTCTAACAAATAGTTACTCAGCCTTTGTCTGGAAATTTCCAAAGGCTTCTCTCAGATATCAAGTTCCTAGCATAAATCAAGTGTTTAATAAATGTTCATTGTGGAGATGTAAGCAAAAAAAAAAAAAAAAGTTATGAACTACCTGAATGCCATGCTTAAGGTACGTTAGAAGACCTAAAAGAAAGCTTTCAACATGCTGGAAGTATATCCTCTTATATGGGAGGCATGAATGTACAAGAGCTAAGAAGACAATGCATGGGTTATATGAGCACCCACAGGAGGAGACCCCACAGGGATGAGATCAAGAATTCACAGAAATTGAATCATATTAAGGTATAAGCCCTATGAGAATAAGGTCTGAGTCTCATTAAAATTTTTGTATCTTTAAAAATGCTTTGCACATAATAGATTTTAATAAATATCTGTTAAATTGATTACAAATACAAGTTTAAACAGTTTTAAGAAATCTATTTTGGAGAAGATGGAAAACCTTGATTGTCCCTTGGAAAATACTAATGTAGATCTTTATAGTTCATTACACATCTTCAAAAGACAAAGTCACATTATTGTCATTTTAATATTTATTCATAGAATACAAAAATGTAGTAAGACATAAGCATGATGTGTAGAGATTGAGTCCTTCAGACCCATTTGTTCTCTTAGTTGTTTAATTTTTATACTTCTTTTACAATCTAAATCAAATGCTAACCTCATCCAAGAAGTTTTGTCTGAAGCTCCTTTATCTATTAAATAAGATACATCTTTGTTTATACCTTTGGTTTGCACTCAGCTGGACATCTAGGGGTCTCAATGGATAGAGGGCCAGGCCTAGAGTCAAGAAGAGTCATTTTCCTGAGTTCAGATCTGGCTTCCAACTCAGTCCTCATTCTCATAGGGCTTATATCTTGATCCTGGGCAAGACACTTAGTTCTGCCTGTCTCATCTGTTTAAAAAAAAAAACAAACCCAAGTGGGGTCACAAAGAGTAAGATCCAATTGAAAAAGTAACCCTGTATTAAAATAAAATGAAATTAATCAGTTATCACTTGTTCTGAATGTCATAATGACAAAACTCAAAGAGAATCTGGAGTGTGAGCTGGAAAGACAGGCGTTTCCACCTGGAGTGATTGCTGATTTTAGAAAAGAAAGGAAAGATTTTTGACTTTGTATACAATAGAAAACCTAAAGATACTGGAGCTATAAACAGGTACAGAATTCCAGGGTTTTTATGCTGAATTTTTGCCACAAAAGGGTTCAGTCTTGGGCCAGCCATGTAGAGTCCACCAGACAATACTACCCCAGGGCAAGATGAATGGAGTTACTGTTATGCAGAAAAGGGTTGATCCAGAGGGCTAGCATCCACTGGACATTCAACCAAAGTTGGCTTTTGATGAGACTAGCTTGGGGTGACACTTCTTCCTGGCATTATACTGGGAGTGGAGACCTTTTCTCCTTATTTGCTTTTACTTCCTGTTTTTTTACCCACCCCTGCAAAGAACTATTATCTCTTTAAGCATCATTTTGGATTTCTTGTCATACATCTGAAATTGTATTAAAACCAAACCATTATTGAATATGTGCCATGTCTACTTGCTATTAAATAAAGCCAGATAATCATTGAATATATGCCATTTTCCATTTGCTCCAAGCTGGGAGATTGGAAAGGGAGAAGACAACCTGGAAGGAAAATAATCTAAATTATTAAGGGTTTATAAAACCAATTTGGATTTTGCCAGTGTAAACTGTCACACTTAATAGAGATTTGCTTGTTTTAAAGATTGCAGAGATAGAGAGACAGAAAAAGAGATGCTAACAGAGACAGAAGCAGACAGAGAATCAGAGACAGAGACAGAGGCAAAGAAGAAAGAGCAAGCATAATTCCCAGAAAGACACCCATAATAAACAGAAACTAGTTTAGTCCCAAAGGCAAGTGAGTGAGCAAAGATGGGCAGAGATTGTCTTATTTCCCCAAAAGGGCAGCATATATTAGACTAGAAGAAAGCCATGTCCCCAAATAGAGAGGAAAGTGTTGTCCCAAAAATAGAAGTGAGAAGCTAATCAGTCATTGTCGACTAGATGCTAGGGGCTTTTGGGGTGGGAAGGAAGTGAATTTTTACCACCACCCCCAACTTCTGCCCACAGAAAAGAAGTGAGTTCCTCAGGCATTCATAAACTGAACCCCAGGTTCAGGGATGTTTGACCACTTAGCTTGACTAGCTCACCAGAGCCACCTGGTGATCGCATTAATAAAACAATTATTCTCTAGTATCAATGATCTTAAGTCATCCCTTTTATCATTTACTCTATAATTTTGTCGAGGAAGCACTCTCACTCACCTATAGTTTAAAAATGTCACCTCCTCCCTAATAAAAAAAAAACTTGGGGGTATTTGTTTTTGTACAGTTTATGGCACCTTTCCCCATGCTCCATGATTTTTCATGGATCACAGACATAGCTCATCAATTTAGTTTTTTTCAGGATCCTGGGACATAGTTATCTAGGTCTCTTGAACTTATTGAGGACAGTTAGTTTGTTTCTTATCACCTTGCTTATCTTGGGTTCATATGCCCTCTAACTTTTAATTCTGTTCTTCCTAATCTGGCTAGACTCCTAAATTCAGTTTGATTTCTACCATAACATGGTGCCTCTGCAAGTTATTTCTTGTGGAGCTCATCAGGATTCAGTTTAACTTTTGTTATCAAGTTCTTATTCACAATATATACATTTGTAAATATTCATGAAATTATTGAATCACCCTTGCACTGAACCCATACTAATCTTCTATCTTAGTACAGGTACTAACATTACAATGCAAATGTAAAAGCAAGGGTAAGTCTATAATTATGATAATAATAATTATTATTATAGGAACTGATTCAAATTTATAAGAATAAGAGTTATTTCCCAATTGATAAATGGTCCAAAGATACGAACAAGCAATTCACAAGGGAAGAAACCCAGACAATAAGCATAAGAAAAAAATGCTTCAAATAACTACTAATTAAAGTGATTCCTCCTCACACCTATCACTTTGGCAAAAATAATTTTAAAAAATAATAATAAATGTGAGAAGGGTCATGAGAAAACAAATACATTGTCTGTGGACTTGTGGATGAATGTTGTTCTGTTTTGTTTTCAAAAAGGACCAATGACATAATGGGATGATATCTTGACTTGCTCCTGAATTGGATTTAAAATAAGGCAGAGTTGAACAGAGTTCTCAGACTCACTCTCTTTTCCAGGTTTCAACGTTTAGTGGCAAGACAAAGCCAAAATGACTCAATGACCGAGAATGCATTAGATGATTTTGATGTCTTCAATGTCTGATCAAGTTCTAAGTGCTCTGCAGGTCCTGATGCATCTGCTTCAAGTTAGTAGGAATAAATTGTTCTCATTTATCCTTGCCTGGGATAGACATCTCAGTTACCCTCAACCTGGTTTAACCCATCTGCCAAAACTTTTTACCTGGGAAGGGCTTCTGAGTAGTTGAGGTTGAGAAGGGGGACCCCAAAAATTCCCCAGACCGGTGTCATGAGGTGTCTCAAAACAATTTGTTGGCTTGAACCCATCTCCTAGTCAAGAGGCAAAGTTTTATTGAAAATAATACACGCTGGGGCAGCTAGGTGGCGCGGTGGATAGAGCACCAATCCTGAAGTCAGAAAGACTTGAGTTCAAATTTGACCTCAGACACTTAACAAGTCCTAGCTGTGTGACCTTGGGCAAGTCACTTAAGCCCAATTGCCTCAGCAAAAAAACAAAAAAATGAAAGTAATACACACCATAACAAAGCAGACTGAATTCTAAGGGAATCCAGTACAAAAAACAGTACCAAAGAGAGTCATTTTATCCAGCTGCTACCATAGATATGCTAATTCTATGGCTCTAGAGCTAGGGAGTCTATCACTGGCATGTTAATTCTACAGCCCAAGGCTAGGGCTAGGAAGTAGCCTCCAGATTGAGGGGTGGTCTTTAAAATTTGATTATCACTGACCAGATCATCAGTCAGCCATGAACTGAGAAATAGTCTACTCAGAATCAGACAGATTGGGCATGGGAATTTCCTGAGGCAGATTCCTAAACCAAAAGTTTTAAGATTTTATATTATATCAGGTATGCTCCAGCTTTTTGGATTCATAGGTGAAAGTTACATGACAAGTGGACACCAAAGGTGAATGATCAGCCCTGAAAAGGGCTCAACAAGCTCTCACACCAAAGGTGCTGGTCTTCCTTGAACCTTTCTGGGAAACAATTTGGAATTATTCACAAAAAGTAATAATAATTATGTAGAAAAACCATTGTTTAGCCTCTTAAGTTTTATAAAATGTTTTATACACAGTATCTCATCTGATCTTATATGGTAGGTACAACCGATTTTATTCTATTCATTTTATGATTAAGGAAGTAAAGCCCAGAAGATAAAATTATTTACTAAGTATATAACTCAGAATTAGGATTAATTATTAATTATTCATTAGGGTTGCAACTATTAAATGGTAGGATAGATTTGTATCCAAATCTTCTTGGATCCAAGTCCAGCACATTATTATTATGCCAATCTGCCTCCAATATTCTATGAAGATATTTTTCCTAAGTCTATGTATTAGCCTGTATTTTGGTCTTTTTAACATAATTAGAGAATATCTCTGAAAATTGCTTTGAAGTCTGCACTCATGAGAAATTGTAACATCTGTTTTGTGCAGTTCATATAGTTCTTTTCAAGTTCAGCCACATTATGCTAGCCAAGATTCTTGGGCCAGACCTTGACACCACCACCACCACTACCACCCCCCAAAAAAAAGAAAAGAAAATAAAAAGAAAAAAAGAAAAGCAAGAAGAAATCTTGCTGGGCAGCTATTTGGTATAGTAGATAGAGTGCCAGCCTTGAAGTCAGGAGGACCTGAGTTCAAATTTGGCCTCAGACACTTAACACTTCTAGCTGTGTGACTTTAGGCAAGTCACTTAACACCAATTGTCTCAGCAAAAAAAAAAAAAGAAGAAATCTTGCCATAGTTGATGTCAGCAGCTATATTGTTAATGCTAATACCACCACACCAGCTGCTGTCTTGGACCTCCCTGCTATGGTGGGACCATACCCTTATTTTTAATTACTTTCCTTCAGAAAAGATCTTAGTAGATCTTTACTTGCATTAGTAGATGAGAAACATTGCTATAGACTATTAGTTCTAAGCAGAGTTATAAATTAAGATAACCCTCCTCCCATGATGCTCTTGTTGGGTATGCAAACAAATCTGAGGTACTATAGCAAAAGAGTAAATGAAGATAATTGGCCTCTGTTTCTTTATTCTGTATATCTGTCAGCAGCAAAATGCTTGGCTTTGGGCATTCCTGACAAGAACAAACTTCACAAGTTTCTCTATTTAATTAAAGAAAGGCAATCAAAAGAAGATAAATATCTATTAACATATATTTAGTTCCTCATTTTTATAATACTTCTAATAACAACTTATATTACCTTATGGTTTGCACAGCACTTTTCTCACAAGAAGCCATCTTATTAGTTTCAATTTGCAAATGTGGAAACTAAGGCTTTTGAAATTAAACACCTTCTCATGGTCACAAAACTAAAAGGTGTCTGAAGCAGCTGTTAAACCTAACTCTAAATCTAACACTCTACATAACCTGCTATCTTGTTCTCATAAGAGTGCATTTAAAACTTTTATGAGAATGATCTACCCACACTGAAGACATACTTGATGAAGATTCAAGAAGTAAATAGGCAAGTTTTCACAAATAATTTTCTATAGAAATCCACATCTTCACAATCATCCAATTGACCAACATATAGAGAACATAAGATTCCACCTGACTGTTTGTTGATTTTAAAAAATCATCGTCTTAAAATCTCTAATTCAACAAACATCCTACAAGATTCCTTGATAGATGCAAATGCATATAATTTTATTTAATTATTCTCTGGTTATCAAAATAAATTGAGGCTTAAAAAAGAGAAGTAGACTTGGCAAAGGGTACACTATTTGTGTGTTATGGAGGCTGTTCAGCACAGAATCCAAAAAGAACAGGGATTCCCTATAGGTGATAAAGTTCCATTTGCATATAATTATTATGCTGATTGCATCAAGTCTTCAAATACTATAAGACTTACTTAGTGAAACTCATGACCATAAAAAGAAATGGGCTTGACAGGATATATCAAATGAATAAAGAATGCCTATAGGGCAGATTTTAATGTGCAATTAGAGGGGCAGTCCATTGAGTTAATTCATTAACTACTGTCTTGGATAGACATTGCATATGGATAATAAACTGGGGTTATAAGAGAAATGGGAAACAGTATAATAATTTTAATTATCCCAAGCTACTCTCCAAGATAAAATAAATAAATAAATTCCAACACCAATATAATTCCAATGATTAATGATCTTCCAAATTGTGAGTAATTCAAAAGTCAATGGAGAAAGGCATGGTGAGTGTAAATAAATTTCAACATGTGGCCAACAATGATATATGCAGGAAGTGGTATAAAAGATATCACCTAGGAAATGTATATTTAGAAAAGGAAGTCTGATCTTTTAGAGAGAGCCTAAAATAACAAATGACAGCCTCAGGACTATACTGACAGTCATTAAACACTCAAAGATCTAGAAGTCCTCTTCTCTTTTAGGTACTGAGTAAATCCAAAAGATTTATGAAAGGGCTAGGACACTAATTATGAAGAATGTGAAGATACAGATGGATTATGACTTACATCATCATAGGATACAATATGGAGCACTCATGTTGAGAAAATCAAAGCTCTACTGAAGTGTGGAAGTATCCACCAAAATATTTTGTTTTCTTTTTTTTCTTAAAGATAGTAATCATTGGACACCTTAGCAACCCTATAACATTTTCTACTTATTCCATATGCTGAGCAAGAAATCAAGTATTAATCTTTCCTCTTGAATATCATTTGGTTAGCATTACAACCTGTTCAAATCCTGGTTACTCTTCTCTGCCTTCCTTTGTTGAGTCCTTTTTGATTTATGTCTGACTTTTTGTGACCCCCTTGACGTTTCCTTGGCAAAGATCCTATATTGGTTTGCCATTTCCTTCTACAACTCATTTTACAGATGAGGAAACTGAGGCAAACAGGATTAAATGATTTACTTAGGATCATACAGCTAGTAAGTGTCTGAGGTCAGATTTGAAGTCAGGAAGATTCTAAGCTCAGTGCTTCATCCATTACTCTATCTAGTTTCTTAGCTCAGAGAAACTAGGTCAAATATTTGACAAACTATCCCTGGATAGTCAGACCTGGCTCTTATTTTAAATTTTAAGATAAAATTTTAGAAGCTTCTAGTTCAACCCCTCATCCTTTAGAAGTCTTCTCTCTTAAGAGATAGGAAACTGGAAAAGGAAATGGAAAAACTACTTCAGTATGTTTGCCAAGAAAACACCAAAGGGGATGATTAAGAGTTAGACCAACTGAACAACACCAAAATAATAAAATAAGGGATTGGAAATAGGTAACAGGACATACTCTTCAAATATGAGAAGGGCTGTCTTGTGAAAGAGAAACTACATTTATCCTACTTCTGATCAGAAAAGAAGAACTTAAATCACTGAAGGGGAAATTAAAAGGACAAAGATTTTGGCTCAGCAATAAAACTTATTCATCTGAAAATAGAAGGGTTTTCTGGTGATAGTGCACTTCTTGTCATTGGTGGTAGTGGAAGTTGGATGTGACCCCTTGACAGAATGTGATAGAGACTTCTAAAGGATGAGGGGTTGAATTAGAAGCTTCTAAAAACTCTTCCAGCCCTCGAATTTTCTGATTGTGAATTAGTAGTTTTTCCAACCATTGAGCTTCTATGAAAATATACTGCCTTGCATGTTTTAAACTTTTATTTATCAAAGAGAATGAAATAAATAAAAAGCATTAAAGAAAAAAATAGAACAAAATAATGTGAGACGTGGCATTAATATTCCATCTTATAATATTCTCAGCAGGAGTGACTGACTCATCCAAAAAAAAGATCCCCCTGAAGCTCAGTGGTTTTGAGCTGGGCTGAAGTAAAAAGGATGGGCAATTCTGGAGACTTCTAATCAAAATGATTGATGGGCATCTTTTAGTTTTCAGTACCACCAAAAGAACTACTATAAATATAAATATATAAATAGGACATTTTCCTGTTTCTTTTATCTCCTTTGGGTATAGGTCTAAAATGGAATAGCTGAGACAAAGAGCATACAAAAATTAGCAATTTTTTTATGTATAATCCTAAATTGCAAAAGGTTGAACCTATTCAGAAATCCACCAACAATGCATCAATAGGCTTGTTTTCCAAAAGTCCTCCAACATTTATCATTTTCCTATTTATCATGTTTGCCAATCTGATGAGTGTAAGGTAGAATCTCAGAAATGCTTTGATTTTCATTTCTCCAGTTAGTAGTCATATGAAGCATTTTTTAATAAAGCTATAGATAGCCTGGGTCTCTTTCTTTGAGAACTGCTTATTTATATCCTTAAACCATTCATCAATTAGAGAATGGCTCTTATTTAAATAGCTCCTTATATGTCTTGGAAATGAGACCTTTATCAGAGAAACTTGTTGAAAAGATTTTTCCCCAGTTAATTGTTTCCCTTTAACCTTAGCTTTATTGGATTTCTTTGTGATAAAACTTCTTAATTTATGAAATCAAAATTATCCATCTTATTTTCTCTCTCTCTCTTGTTTGGTCATGAACTTTTCTTCTGTCCAAACATCTGACAGGCAATTTTTTCCATGTTTCTCTAATTTGTTTATGAAATGATCTTTTATATCTAGGCTGGATAAGCATTTGGAGCTTATCTTGGTTAAAAAGTATGAGTACTGATCTAAATGTAATTTCTTCCATAATAATGTCTGATTTTCCAATAGCTTTTGGATTATTTTAATCACATAGGAAGTCTTTATTCTAGTAGCTGGAGTCTTTGTGTTTGTGGAATACTAGGCTACCAAATGCATCCACTTCTGTATATTAAATGCCTAATCTATTCTGATTAATACATCTATTTTTTAACTAGTACTAAAATGTTTTCAGAATAATTGCTTGAAGTATACTTTGAGATTTGACATTGCAAGATGCTTTTCATTCTTACTTCGTCATTATTTCCTTGATATTTTTGACCTTTTTTTGCCTTTATAAGAATTTCATTTTTTAGTTGTGTAAAGTAATCTTTTGGTATTTTGATTAGTATTGATTAATTTTGATTAGTATTGACTAAGTATATTAATTTAAGTTATATTTTATTTTTATTATACTAACTTGTCTACCCATAAGTGATTTGAATCTTTTCAATTATTTAGATCTATATTTCCATAACAAGAGTTTGCAAATGTAGTTATACAGTTCTTATATATTTTATCCATTCTGGAAAATTGGGTATCAACAAGCATACCATTTATCAAGATAAGGTCAAAATGGAAACATGACCTAATATAAAGGTTTATATTATAAGAAAATTAGAACATGGAACATATTGCCTACCATATTTATAGACAGGAGTAGAATTTATGAATAAACAAGATAAAGAGTATTGTGAGATGTAAAATGGGTAATTTTGATGACATATTAAAAAGGTTTTGTATAAATAAAACCAAGATTAGAAGGAAAGCAAAAAATGGGGGTGGGGAGTGTTTATAGAAAGTTTCTCAGATAAAGATCTAACATCTTAAATATATAGAGAATTTTGTCAAAATTTTATAAGAATACTAGTTGCTCCCCATTTGATAAATGGTCAAAGAATATGAGCAAGAAGTTTTTCAGTGAAGAAATCAAAACTATATAGTCACAAGAAAGAATGTTCTAAATCATTATTGATTAGAGAAATGCAAATTGAAACAATTTTGAAGATCTCATATCTATCAGATTGGCTAAAATGATAGAAGGGGAAATGACAAACGTTGGAAGTGAAGTGAAAAACTTGGGCTATTAATATGTTGTTGGTGGAACTGTGATCTGACCCCACCATTTTAAAGATCAATCTGGAATTATGTCCAAAAGAGCTATAAAACTATTATATCTTTTGACCCAGCAATACCACTATTCAGTCTATTTCCCAAAGTGATTAAGGAAAAAGGAAAAGAACCTAAATGTTCTAAAATAATTATAGCAGCTCCCTTTATAGTAACAAAGAACTGGAGGATGCTCACCAATTGGGAAATAGCTAAACAAATTCTGGTGTGTGATTGTGATAGAATACTTCTGTGCAGTAACAATGAGCTGCTTTTCAATAGCGAGGTAATTCAGGCCAGTTCCAATGATCTTGTGATGAAAAGAGCCATCTGCATCCAGAGAGAGGACTGTGGGGACTGAGTGTGATCACAACACAGTATTTTCACCTTTTTTATTGTTGTTTGCTTACATTTTTTTTCCTTTTTGATCTGATTTTTCTTGTGCTCCATGATAATTGTGGAAATATGTCTAGAACAATTGCACATGTTTAACATATTGGATTATTTCCTGTCTAGGGAAGGTAATGAGGGTAAGGGAAGGAAAAAAAAATTTGGAACACAAGGTTTTGCAAAGGTGAATGTTAAAAATTATCTCTGCTTATGTTTTGAAAATAAACAGCTTTAACTAAAAAAAAAAGAAAAATAATGAACTATTTGATTTAAAAAAAAACATGGAAAGACTTGCATGAAATAATGAAGAATGAAATGAGCAGAACCAAGAGAACAGTGTATTTAGTAATAGCAATATTATTTAAAGAACACTTGTGACAGACTAAATTATTCTGAGTACTATATTCAAATCAGTTATGAAGGACCTATAAGGGAAGATGCTATCCACTGCAGAGAAAGAATTGATAAATAAAAGTCTGCATATTATGGTATTTATGTGTGTGTATATATACAGACACATATAATCTCTGTGTGTACATATATACATGTGTGTAGTGTATATATATGTATATACATGTATAGTTTATGTGTATGTATATATAGACATGTATAATCTCTGTGGTACATATATACATGTGTGTAGTGTATAGATATATATGTATATATACACACTAAAGCCTTCTTTAGTGCAGGATGGGGAAGGAGGGGAAAAGAGTTTAGAACTTAAAATGTAGCAAAAAAAAATCAATTGATTTAAATTTTTTTTAAAAAGCAAAGAATATGAATTGGAGATTTATATAGAATTATTTTTTGATATCCATTTTGTATATGAAAATGCTTGTGTGTGTGTGTGTAAATTCAGAATAAAAGCTTTTTTTTCCAAAAAAAATTCTTAAAAGATAACTAGTGGGGGCAGCTAGGTAGCGCAGTGGATAGAGCCCCAGCCCTGAAGTCAGGAGGACCTGAGTTCAAATCTGGTCTCAGATACTTAACATTCCCTAGCTGTGTGACCCTGGGCAAGTCACTTAACCTCAATTGCCTCAGCAAAAAAAAAAGATAACTGATATTGGCTGAAGAAAGACAAGGTTACAACTCTCTTCTAGATGACAGAACTTCTTGTCTATTTAACATATTCTCTTAGTGTGCATCTGCCTGGTGTGATGTTGGATGCTTTAATTGACTTATGGCATAAGGCACTTCCTCCACAGTGCAAGTCATACTCCTTCCATACATTCTTATTGTATGGGATGTTTGCCCCAGGATTTTTAAGAACTGATTTTTTTGAGGGGGGGAAACTTTAAACTTTCAAACTTTGAATTTAATCTATAGTATTAATATTCTTACTATCATTTTAAGTCCAGATAACCAATAAGACAATATATCAAGCTCTGATCTGTAGCATTTGCTTATTTCTGAAGTGTCAATGCTCAGGATGAACATTTAACAAATGGCTCTTGAGAGTGGGACAAACCAGCTCTGACATAACCTTGTATCTTATCCCTAGTTTCCCAGCCTGTCACAGTGCCATTTACAAGTAAAAGCTATTAAGCTGCTTACTGTGGGTTGTTTTGTTTTGTTTTGTTTTGTTTTAGTAATAATCTTAACTTCCCTTAAATTTTTCTTCCTTCTGCCTTTTGCCATGGATTTCTTTCTTGTAAAATATAACTTGTAGGTCTATGTAATAAACAACATAAATTCCACCATTTATCTCTGCACAGAAATAAAGCAGTCACTCTATACTCTCCTGCCTACTCACTTGCTACCTAGGACACAGGCTGAAGAGAGAAACTAATACAGAAAATGTGAGATTTTCTACCACATGTGGACTCTGCCACAGAGAGTGCCATGCAAGTTCTGATTGGCACAGTTATAGGAATGACCCTGACAAACAGGAGGCAATCAAGGTAGTAAAAGAATTCAGATACCTTGCTATATAATGAAAAAACTAGGACATTTAGTATAGAGAAGAGGGTACTTCAGAAATTCAGGTATTTTAAAAGTTATTACCTGGAAGAAAGATTAGATTTGTTCTGCTGGATCCCAGAGGACAGAATTAGGACTAAAAGATAGAACGTTTTGGCTTCATGGGCAAGAAACACTTCCAAACAATTAGAGTTCTTCAAAAGTACAATGGACTTCCTTGGGAAGTTGTGAGTTCCCCTTCAACTTAGGCCTTCAAGCAATGACCAAATGACCATTTGTCAGAGATGTAAAAGAGAATTCGTTTTCAGTTATGTGTTTTCTGATATTTTGTAACCCTAAATCATCCAGACAAATGGATTTATTACCCTTTTTAACTGTGCCTTCTTTCCTATGAATTTGTATTCTGCTGGGATCCATTGACCCCTGCTACTTTGACTGATTAAGGCTTTTATGGCCTCATCACCTGCCTTCTTTCACCTCATTGCTATCTAATTGATGATCACACAATCAGACTTTTGACTTGTCCTTTCTCTAGGGAGTTTCCCCACTCTTGGTCTTTATGGACTTTGTCCAGAGCTAATTTGGAGCTCAGGAATGCTGGAGGAATTGGAGCTATGATTAGGGACATGCAGGTTCCTGGAGCATGACATCAAGGAAAGGGAGTGAAATAGGCTTCTCTTTCAATTGTTTCCATCGCCCAGCCCAATACAGTGATCTCATTTCTGGGTCAAATGAGAACCCCAAAAAGTATAATCAAAGGTATATAAAGAGGAAATGCGAGGGAGAAGAAATTCAGTCAAGAGGCTGTATGGGAGAATCCGTAAGGGACAAGTCTTAGAATCAAGAAGACTTGGATCCTAGTGCTGACTCTAACATATACTAGTTGCACCAATAGACTTAGCCTCTTAACACCCTAGACAACCCTCTTAATGTAATAGATGAGAGGTAGATCTGTTTTGGTGGAGGGAGTTCCCAACTAGACCAGATGCTGAGCTGCCCTAGGTGTGTATCATAGGAGCTACATTTTGCAAAATAAGTTTGCACCCTTACAGCCTCTGCTTTAGAATTTAAAGCTAGGTCAGAATGTTCTCCGTCTTATATATAGCATTGGGGGAAACCTAGATTCATCAAAACAAATTAACAAAGAACAAAAACAGGTGCAAAGTGCTTCTGGACATATACTACAGGGTTCTATCTACTCTGCAGTTCCCTCACTCAGACCTACCCCCTTATCCCCATCCCACACCCATGTCCATCTTCTAGCCCAATATCTCTGAATCCAGGCACCTGCTTGCACTTTGCACAGTTCTTTCTAAAGAGATGTTATTTTTAAATTTTAATTGTATTTGAGCAGGAGGGTGTGGAGAGAAAGGAATGAGCAGTTAATCAGTAACAGACACAATTCTAAAAAGCAGCTAATAAACCAGATGTCCCACGATGAGCTTGGCTCAGTAGCTGAAGGTCAGTAGAGATCAGTCTGACATTCAGCACCCCCTAGAGGAGTTGTTCATATGTAGTGTAATGGAAAGAATTCAAATTCACTTGGATGTGGAGTCCTAAAATCCATGTTCACAGAATCATGGGATTGAGATCTAGAAGGATCTTCAAATTCAATTCAATTCAACAAACACACAACTTTTACTCACTTCTCCTACCTCCATCTTGGCTCACTGGTTAAGCCGGGGAAGTTGGAATAATCCCTGCTCTCCATTGCCATTTGTGGGCTCACCCTTTTACCTCTGTCACTCAGTGACTTCTTTTCCTTTGCCATTCAGTCAGTCCATATTTATCACCCAAGTTCTGGTATTATCTACCAACCTTCCAGGACATTCAGTGCATTTCCTCCCCAATTCCTTCCCTCATACTGAAGGATTTCAACATAAATATTGATAATCCCTCAACCACTAACACTTTCCTGTTCCTCAATTTACTTATTAGCACAGAAGTGTTCCACTTCAATTTTCATAAATTCTCAAATTCTTTTTTCTTTCTTTTATTATTATTATTATTATTTTGCTTTTTGCTGAGGCAATTGGGGTTAAGCGACTTGCGCAGGGTCACACAGCTAGGGAATGTTAAGGGTCTGGGATCAGATTTGAACTCAGGTCCTCCTGACTTCAGGGCTGGTGCTCTGAACTCAGGTCCTCCTGACTTCAGGGCTGGTGCTCTGAACTCAGGTCCTCCTGACTTCAGGGCTGGTGCTCTATCCACTGCGCCACCTAGCTTCCCCTTCAAATTCTTTTTTCTGATAATAATCTTTTGTCTCTCCATCTTTCCTTCTGTTTTACAATCCCTAACCCCATTCTCTGTTTTCATTTGACTTCCATTCCCTCCACCCCTCATTTCTTTCCCAGGCACTGTCTGGGTTCTTTTCCTTTCCCTCTCTTTAGTCCTTAGTGAATCAGTTCAAATCTATCCCATCCTCTACTCTAGAGTGCCTTGCTCCTTATCCAATCCCTAATTATGCTGTGGAGATATATGATATGGAAGCTCCAGTCTTGGATTTGACAAAACATAATCTCAACTTGACTCTCACTATAATAAGGCAATCCTTTAATTTGTCCCAATCAATTCACTATCTCATACACCACAATGGCTTTTCCAAAATTTTTATCCTTCTTCAAACCTCCTATAACTCTTCTCTACCCCTACCTTCTCAGTGAAAATCTTGCCTCATATTTCACTGAAAAAACTGAAACCATTTGCTAAGAGGTCCCCCTTTTCTCCTCCTTATCTCATGTCACTCATATGCCTTCTCCTGTTCTATCCTCTTTTACTCCTGTCTCACATGAAGAGGTAGCCCTTCTGGGGCCTCTAGGTGGCGCAGTGGATAGAGCACCAGCCCTGAAGTCAGGAGGGCCTGAGTTCAAATTTGGTCTCAGACACTTAACATTCCCTAGCTGTGTGACCCTGGGCAAGTCACTTAACCTCAATTGCCTCAGCAAAAAGCAAAAAAAAAAAAAAAAAAAAAAAAGAGGTAGCCCTTTTTCTCTAGCAGTCTTCTCCAGTAGATTTCCCTCTTGATCATCCTCATCCTCTCAATAATTTCCTTCCTTGCTGCCTATCTACAGCCACCCCCCCACCCATTCTTAAAAAACCATCACTTCATCCATCCATCCCTATTAGCTTTCATCCTATATCCCTTCTCCCCCCTTTTCATTGCTTCACTTTGTTGAGAAAGCTGTCTACAGTGGGTGCCTGTACTTCTTTTCTTCTCATTCCCTTCTTTACTGTGGTCATATTTCTGACCTTATTATTCAACTGAAAAAGCTCTCTCCAAAGTTACCAGAAATCTCTTCCTTTGCAGATTTGAAGGCTTTTATTGATTCTCATTCTTCTTGACTTCCCTACAGCCTTTGATGTTGTCAGTATCTTCTTCTCCTTGATACTCTTTCATGACACTCCTGACCCTCCTCCTATCTATCTGTCTGATCATTCATTCTCAGTCTACTTTGCTAGTTCTTCATCTAGGTGGCACCTACTAACCATGGATGTCCGCTAAAATTTTGTATGAACACTCTTGCCTTCTCTATGTATACCATTTTACTTGGTAATCTCATCAACCCTCCATGGATTCAGTTTTCATTTCTATGCAGATTGTTCTCAGAACCATTTACTTAGCTCTAACCTCTCTCCTGAAGTCCAGTCTTATATCTCCAACTGTCTATTGGAAATCCCATACATAAATATCTTAAATTCAACATGTTCATAACAGAATTCATTATCTTTTCCCCAAAACTCTCCTTTTTCCTAACTTTCCTATTAATGTCCAGGACATTACCATCTTCTCAGTCACCAAAGCTTTTATCTCAACTAAAGCATCCTCAGCCACTCACTCTCATTCCTCATATCAATCTTTTCCCCAAATTTGTCAATTCTAGCTTGGTAACATTTTCAGATATGCCTCCTTCTCTCTCTTGACACTCAGTACCACTGTACAAACTTTCATAATCTCATGCCTAAATTAGCTTACTGATTGTTTTGCTTGCCTTGAATCTTTCCCCACTCCAGTCCATCCTCTGCTCATCTAACAAAGGGATCTTCCCAAAGCACACTATCATCCCTTCTCTCCCCCATTCAATAACTTCAGTGGTTTCCAGAATAAAGTATAAAACCCTCTATTTGGTTTTTTAAATTTTTTTATTCATTTTGAACTTCAAAATATAAAGAACCCCCCAAAAAAGGGAACAGGTCCATATATACAGCACAACCTAAAAAGAGGATTCAATCTGAAATCATGAATTTCCATTTCACACTTGAAATTTTTTTTAAAAAACTATCTAATAAATACTACATATCATTTTCAAAGCTACCCTACTTTTCTTTACATCTAAGATCTTTTATTCTCTGATGTACACTTTTTGCTTTTTCTCCCTCCCTCCCCATCCTACCCTAGAGAAGGCTACCATTAGATAAAAATATGCATATATGTAAAACTATACCATACATATTTCTGTTTATCTGCTTTCTCTGCATATGGATAACATGTTCTTCCATAGTTCCTTTGTACTTGATCTGAGTATTTATAATACTCTAATTAATTGGTCAAAGTTGTTCTTAGAACAATATTGCTGCTAGTGTTCTCTTAGTTCTGCTCATTTATTCATTATTTTATGCAAATTTTTGCATTTTTAAAACTCAATTAATTCATCATTCCTTATAGTATTCCATCACAATCATATACCACAACTTATTTAAGCCTTTCCCCAATTGATGGGCATCCCCTCAATTTTCAGCTCCTTGCCCCCACAAAGAGAGCTGCTATAAATATTTTTCCTTAATCATCTTGTTCAAAACAGTTCTAATAATGGTATTGTTGGGTCAAAGGTTATATGCAGTGTTATAACTCTTTGAAGCATAATTTTAGATTGCTCTTCAAATGATTAGATCAGATCACAGTTCTACCAGCAATGAATTAATGACCTAATTTTTCTAGTTCACTCGGTTTGTTGTTTTCCCTATTATTTTAGCCAATCTGATAAGTATAAGATGATATCTCAAAGTTGTTTTAATTTGCATTTTCTAATCATGTTTTCATATTTAAATCATGTTTTCATACAACTGTACGTGGTTTTAATTTCTTTATTGAAAAACTCTCTGTTCATATCCTTTGACCATTTTTCAATCAGGTAATGACATACTCTCACAAATTTGATAAAGTTCTCTCTGTTTTTGAGATATGAGATCTTTATCTGAGAAACTTTTTTCATTAAAACTTTATATATATGCATGGATATATATATATCTATTACAAAATTTTGTGTTCTAAATTTTTGCCTTCCCTTCCCCTCTCCCCCTCCTCTAGACAGCAAGTAATCTAATATATGTTAAACATGTGCAACTGAGAAATTCTTTATAAAACTTTTTTCCCAATGTACTGTTTTCCCCGTAATCTTGAGAAAATTTTATTTTATTTGTACAAAAACTTCAAAATTTAATGTCATCAAAATTATCCATTTATATCCCAAAATGCTCTCCATCTCTTGTTTATTCATAAATTCTTCCCCTATCCATAAATATGATACCTAACATGTTCCATGTTCTTCTAATTTTTTTATATCTGTCTTTATATCTAGGTCATGTATCCATTCTGATATTATCTTGGTAAATGGTGTAAGATATTGGTCTATATTCAATTTCTGCCAGACTGTTTTCTTGCTTTTCCAAAAATTTTTACAAAATAATGAATTCGGGGCAGCTAGGTGGCGCAGTGGTTAGAGCACCAGCCCTGAAGTCAGGAGGACCTGAGTTCAAATCTGGTCTCAGACACTTCCTAGCTGTGTGACCCTGGGCAAGTCACTTAACCCCAATTGCCTCAGCAAAAAGCAAAATAATAATAATAATAATAATAATGAATTCTTATCCCCAAAGCTCAAAACTTTACATTTGTCAGACACAGTGTTATTGTAATCATTTGCTGCTATGTATGGAATATCTACTTTGTTCCATTGATTTACCTTTCTATTTTTTAGCCAGTACCAAATAGTTTTGACAATTAGTGCATTATGGTATAGTTTAAGATAGGTACTATTAAACTCTTTTCTTTATATTATTTTTCATTGATTCCTTTGACATTCTTGATCTTTGCTCCTTTCAAATGAATTTTTTTTTCTCGCTCTGTATAAACTGTTTTGGGCAATTTAATTAGGTTAGCATTGAATAAATAGATTTGTTTAGATAAAATTTATCTAGTCTGAAGGCAGAATAGCAGAGTGGACAGGGGATCAGGAATACTTAGGTTTAATTTTCGTCTTTGGCACACAGTATGACTATTGACTCTGGGCAAATGACTAAATCTTTTAGTTTTCCTAAAACAATTCTTTAAGCCTATCTATTGTAGATTAGTTGCTGCTCTTCAATGACAGAAAGGGTTTCCTCACTGTGAATTCCCTAGATTAATGAAATTACAAGTCCAGACTAAAAAGGGAGTGAGGGGTAAGGAGAATTTAAGAATTTAGGATATAGTTCAACCTCTTTAAGACCTAGATGGGTGAAGTGACTTTTGAAATGTTACACTGCTAATAAATGTCAAAGCTGAGATTTAAGCCCAGGTGGTTTGTTTGCCTCCCACACAACATAAAAAGACTTAGCAGGACTGCTTCCACCATATTCTGTTTTTTCTTTTCTTTTTCTTTTTTTTCTTTTAGTATATATGTAACATTGGTAATAATAAATTATTGCTGCAGGTGGTACAGTTAGCTTCAGATTCTCACTATCATCTTCCACTCCCTCTCCTTCTTTGTTTGAAGAGATTTAATCACTCAGTCATACATTATTACAGCAATTTGCTCATTTATGTCTTAGAAGCAATATGATGGCTCCTTGGGGCCACTACAATCCCCAATGTTAATGTTAATGTTTTATGGAGTTAACATCTGATAAAAAAGTTGATAGTAAAAAACACAACACCTCAAAGCCCCCAGTTCAGGAAAATTCCTAAAATTCTGACAAAGGTTTGGTTTTGTGCCTTAATTTAAATTTGTGTTTATCTTTGTATTAAACAAGTGTAGGGAGGGGGAAGTTAGGGAAAGGATGGATCTTTTTGTTAGAACTTTTTTCAGTTCTTGAAGAGGTGGAGGCAATCAATTGCTTCAGCCTGAATCTTCTATTCTAAGATACTTGTAAGAGAAGTGAACAGTCCTTTCACTTTCTCCTTTTGCATATTGCCTTTGTACTTTCAATTCCTTCTGTTTCAACAAGATAATCCTCAGCAGACTAGAGGTAACCATTCTCCATGTCTGCTAGTGCTGCTGATTCCTTGCAGTCCCCATGTCTCTTTTCTAAGTCTATTTCTTAAGGTATCTCTTTAAGAACACTAGGGAAATGATTCAATTCTTCTTTCCAGCTCAAAGATAGTGATAATCTTAAATCAATCTCAGTGCTGAGAGTGTAATGTCATCCCTCTCACCTACAAATCTCAAGAGCCAGTTACTTCTTAAAATCACATAAATTATTTTTAGTTCAAAGGGCATTTTTAGAAATGATGAAAATAATCACTTTAGGGTATATATTTATATGTGAAGTTTATGAATATCATCAATATCACTAATGTACTTTGTATGGGTTTGCTTTATATCAAAGCATACTTTGTAATACACTCAATATTTTGGAATGACATTGGATATTCTGAAAGTCTTAGTGTAATATTAAGCTTTAATAGACTAAAACTGGGCTAAGTCTTTTGGGACACTGTATAACTGTTAACATATTTGCAAGTGTATAAGAGTTCATTTTTAACACATGTGGAATGGAAAGATAAGGTTATTCCTTAGAATGATCGTAGAAATCAGAGAAGCTGCAGTTTAAGTCTGACACAAAAATTAAGCCAATAAAAATAAAAAGAGGCCAGAAGGATGAGTTCCTTAGCTTTAGATTTGTGTTAAAAAAAAAAAAAAAAAAAAAAAAAAAAAGAGAATGGTTTATAGGCACAAAGCCAAGATTAAAGATGAAACTTAACTCTTAAAGATATGGAAGTTACAACATATTTCTATAATGAAAGGGGAACTACCACTTTCAAGAAAGACTTGTTAATTTTTTATTTGTTTTTTTTTAAAGCTTTTTATTTGCAAAACATATGTATGGGTAATTTTTCAACATTGACCCTTGCAAAGCTTTCTGTTACAAATTTTTCCCCCCTAGTCCCCACCCCTCCCCTAGCTGGCAGGAAGTTTACTACAATGACATGTAATTTTTTTTTTTTTTTTTAAAGGGAGCTGTGCAGAGAGAAAAAAATCTCCATGATTAAGTTTCTACCGTGGAAATTAATACTTTCTTCTGACCTGTAATACTCATTAACAGGAAAGTTTTTGTAATTGGAAAGACTAGCTCTCAGAGGCAGAACAGAGGTATCAAATATGTTGCCCTGAGGTCTAGCAACACTCCTGAGGGTGGCTTATGATTTATTGGCCCCTGTTTCTATTTGACTTTGACACCATTGATGTAGACAGGACATCTTACTTGTATTTCCAACTTCATTTCTATTTTTTTTTCTTTTCATTTTATTAAAGCTTTTTATTTACAAAACATACATATGGGTAATTTTTCAACATTAACGCTTACAAAGCTTTCTGTTACAAATTTTTCCCCCCTAGTCCCCACCCCTCCCCTAGATGGCAGGAAGTCTACTACATTCCAACTCCATTTCTAGCCAATAGACTATGTAATATTAAAGAAATCTTCCACCTTCCAACTGTAAAATGAATGGATTCATTAGCTGTCAAACTCAGAACCCCTTTGGACTCAACACTCCAGAGTGTGATCAGAACCAGATTAAAATGTCATTTTAAACAACTGAGTTGTTGCTCAGGTTGGCTTTTTTTCTCCATTTGTTTTTTTTTTGGGGGGGGGGTTGGCAAAAAATATTAGAGAACTTTGCCGTTTCCCTCTCCCACTCATTTTACAAATGAGGAAACTGAGGTGAATAGGGTTGAGTGGCTTACAGAGGTTCACAGAGATAATTAAGTATCTGAGACTGGATTTGAATTCAAGTTTTCCTGACTCTAGGCCTGGTGCTCTATCTACTGTAGCATCTCACTGCCCTGAAATACCATTAATCCATTTCTATTTGAGTTTAGCACCAATGAATTAGCTGACACCTAAGATCTCTTCTAAACTTAATGATAGGTGATTCTAGATTGATAATAGTTGACTTCAAGCTCAGAAAAGAGGTCATTTCTGACAGTGTACCCTACCCTCCTGAAGTACTAGATGGTTTTTCATGAAAAGAGAGAGTGAATAAGATACTGGAGGACAATCAGCTTGCTTTCCCAATTTTGTCTCATATTTATTCTGCATTTATTTACTTTTATGTACAAATAATCTCTCCTGCTAGACTGTGAGTTCCTTGAGTAAAAATTGTTAATATTTCTTTCTCTCTGTCTCTAACACCTTATAAAGTATTTGGCCCATAATAGGTATTTAATAAATGCTTATTGGTTAATTATGTCAATATAAAGGAAAGGGGGGAAAAAAAAGTAAGAGTCTTCTTTTTGTACTTCATATAGCTTTGTTTAGGACCCAATACAATGTCCTGCCCATACATAATATGTAAGGAATTTGTGATTTCATCTATTTAGGGAATTTGGGGTATGGAAGCCTACCTTTGATATAACTTAGTAGATAAGTCCTCTCAAGTTACCTGAGGCAGAGTTTAAGAGCCTTGTTGAAAGTCTTCTGACTACTAAATGTCCAAAGTCAGATTGAACCAATTTTCCTGATTCTCTTCCTTGTTTCAAACTGTCTCGATCAAGAAGCCTTAAACACATTTATTGAATTGAATTAAATTAAGGTGGTAAGACAAGAAGAGTGTTTTTATAATCCTGGAGAACATATAAATGGCAAAAAAACAAACAAAAAATTATACCCATCTTAGGTAAATGTTATGAAATTGATCTACCCAGCAAAGAACTCACTCCCCTCTATATAAATTATCTGCTTCAAATATGTGGACATCTAGAGGAATACATAATAGTCAATCTGCTCAGAGGAGTCAGAACTGTTCTCCAGTGGATACTAATATGGAACTTGGCTTAAATGTGCTTGGATTTAAACTCAGTCACCAGAGCATTGAGTCAGGAGATAGAGCTCCAAGGGATCTTTGATATGTAGAACAATCTTTACTGGAAGAAATAGCAGATAAGCAAGAGATAAAAAGCAAGAATTACTTTTAGAAAAGAACCTTTCAGAAGTAGTGGACACGTGATGAAGGAAATGCAGGGCTATCTTCAGGACTTTGAGAATGTTGAAGAGACAGCATAGAAGAGGGGAAAAAAACACTCATTGGCTCAGGAATCAAGGAATCTGTGCTTGATTTCTTCCTATGATATTTATTGATTATTTGATCTTGGGGTAAGTCACTTAACTTGGGTTATTTCATCTGTAAAATCAAAGAAATAGAATAGATGATCTTTGAGTTCCTTCCCAGTTCTGAACCTATGTTCCTAGGAGACAGTTAAAGAATTGTCTGAGTTGAAACTGACTTACCCAGAGGACTTAGGAAAACCTAGAAAATTATGACCTTTCATTTTTCTCAGAGATATAGAAGAAAGAATACTAGCTGTGCCTACAAAGAACATCAGAAACTCAACAGAGATTAGCCTGGGAAAGAACAGGAAGGGCATTACTAAAGTATTATTAAATATTAAATAAATATCAAAATCTCACTTTCATGTGTGAGAGACTCTGGGTTCTCAAAGGCAATGCCAGTAGATGACAAAACTAGAGATACTGTGGGCATGACATAACCAATTGTGTAGCTGTTGTCTGAGGATTAATCTCACTCAGTGCAACCCTAGTTCAACTAAATGTTGGCAAGAGAGAAGGAAAGGAATAAGAAAGGAAGGGAATAAGTATTCCTTAAGTGCCAAATATGTACTAAGAGTCCTGCTAAGTACTTTTACAAATATCTCATTTGATACTCACAATAACCCTGTTAAGTAGATGCTATTATTATTTCCATCTTACAATTGAGGAAACTGAGGCAGAGAAGAGATTAAATGACTTGCCCATGGTCACGTGGCTAAGTTTCTAGAGCTGATTTGAATTCAGGTCTTTCTGATTCTGCTCAGTCTCACAGTAATATCTAGCTTCCTCTAAGAATATCTTGTCCACAGAAACTCTTTAAAAATCATCTACTAAATTGTGGAGTTATTCTATGACAAAAGACAGCAATAACCAGAAGAGAACAATATAGTCATTTCTCAAGTCACAGAACTTATAGTGACAAATTACATGATTATGACAATATTTTAAATTTTTTTATTGTTATTTAGTCATGATCAACTCTTAGTATCCCCATTTGGGGTTTTCTTGGCACAGATACTAAAGTGGTTTACCATTTCCTTCTCCAAATCATTTTACAGATGAGGAAACTGAGGCAAACAGGATTGAGTGACTTGCCCAGGGTTACGCAGCTAGTAAGTGTCTGAGGCCAGATTTGAACTCAGGAAGATGAGTCTTCATGACTCCAAGCCTGGTTCTATGCCCTATGGTGTCACCTAGCTTCCCTATGTACCACCTAATTGCTAGTTCTTTAGCTGCATGGTATCAACATTACTCAGCATCCAGCTAATTAAGAAGGGATAAAGTAGGAAACTATCAGATAACAGGTTGGGTTGAGTTCCTTGACTGGCTCAAAGTGGTTCTCATTTTCCTCCTCTCTGCACCCCAACCAAGATATAAAAAAAAAACAAAAAAATCCACATAATAGCTCTTATGACACAAGGAACTCAGACATACTTGAAACACCCTAGAGTTACACAATCTCCCTTAATCTACCATTGGAATCTACAATTCATCACCAGCCCTTCCCCTGTGAGGTCTGGTTCTTGGCGGATTTCTGGATTCTGACTGGCTGAGGGGAAGACAGACTGCTCAAGTATCATACCCTCATTCCCACTAAATGCTGAAGTTTGCATCAAACTAAATAATGATATAAAAATTCAACAAGAAATCACAGTGAGGGTGATTGATGGATAAAGCCATTTCTTTGGCTCCCTAGTAACCCTCATGGCCAAGGCAGTTCTCCTAAGTCAGAAGGTGATGACTGTTCATTGTGAAAACATTAACATTCTCACCAGCCCTGAAGTCAGGAGGACCTGAGTTCAAATCTGGTCTCAGATACTTCCTAGCTGTGTGACCCTGGGCAAGTCACTTAACCCCAATTGCCTCAGCAAAAAAGCAAAAAAAAAAAAGCAAAAAAAGAGAGAAAACATTAACATTCTACAGAAACTCTTTGTAATTCCTGGCTTTTCTCTGAAAACTCACAAACACAAATCCCCTCCAAAGACCCCTATTTATTACTTCTGAGGCTCTGAACTTGATTTACTGTAGGATGGCAAAAAAGAAGTCAAGAGAAATCAGGCTGAATAGCTCCAGGTATTTGATGGCAATTATTTACCCAGAGACAAGCAGAGCACAGGTTTATCTCTGCTTAAGTCAACCATTAAGTTTGCCAATTTAGGGTACCTGGCATGAGGATGGCTACAAGCACTAGGTGAGACTGCTACATTGGAAGAGAAGAGGAAGGAGAAAGTCAAGATGCATTATAGAAAGAAAAGTTGGCACAGTTCCTCAAGCAAGCAGAGAATTTGCTGTTACTGTTGCTATTCAATCATTTTCGACTCTTTGTGACTTTATTGGGTTCTTCCCGGCAAAGACAAGAGAATAGTTTGCCATTTCCTTCTCCAGATCATTTTACTGATTAGGAAACTGAGGCAAACAGGGTTAAATGACTTGCCCAGGATCACACAGTTAATAAGTGTCTGAGGCAGGATTTGAACTCAGGAAGAGGAGTCTTCCTGACTTCCTATCCAGTACGCTATTCACTATACCACCTAGCTATCCTGCAAAGAAAAAGATGAAAAGTAAAATCCACAAATATACACACCAGCACATGGTGTGAGAGCAATGAAATCTACGCTCTTCCACAACTAGATTTTTTGCTCATCCTTCTTTCTATCTCCTCTTTACAATATTTCTATGGTGGAGAGACTGAGGGACCCCACCTACTCTGTAGGTCTTTGGGGATGTAAAATGCTGGAAGCATATCTTTGTCTCTGGCTTTACAGTAAAATGGCTGCCTCTAAGGAAGGAATGGCTTGTCCTCCTGGGATTAGTGGATCACAGAATGTTGTTGAGGAATAGACTAAATGTACCTGTTCTTTCCCTTTAGGATAAAAAAAAAAAGCCCTGTGATTTCAGAAGGAAACGGGGAGCAGGTAAAAAGATCTTTGAGGACAGGGACTGTTCTTGAGCTTTGAATCAACAGCTTAGATGCTTAATTAATGTTGGCTGAATTATTTTAAAAATTTATTGCTCTTTCTAGGACATCACGGTGCCTTACACATACTATATAGTTTGTCCAAGGTCACATAGCTAGTAAATGGCAAAGATCAAACAGAAATCCAGGTCTCTGACTCCCAGTTCAATTTCCTTTTCAATGCACTAATGCTTGATTTTTTTTTTCCAGACGCATACTTGTTTTTTTGTTTTGTTTTGTTTTGTTTTGTTTAAATAACTCTTTGCTCACTTGCTTTTAAAAGTTCTTCTAGCCTTATCCATTTAAACAACTGGCATCTTTACCTCTTCTTGTCTCCATGGAGAGCTTTCAAATGCTGATATCTATAGTGTGCTAGTGGTGAGGGTTTTTTTTTTTTTTTTTTTTTAATAGAAAAGGAGAAAACAAGCTCTGTTGGTTTCAGTATGTAAATGCCATGGCCATGAATTCATTTTCCTAGAATCATTTTCTCCCCAGATTACTACATTTTGCTCTTTATGAGGTAGGAAAACATTCTATTTCTAAATTAATTTCCAATCTTTAATTAGGAAAAAGGCAATAAATATGATAGTGTCAAAAGACAGTTTGTGAATACAAGAGCTGTCAAAATAGATGTCCTTAGACCAATAGGTTGAATGCAACAAACATTTATTAAATAATACTGGAGACACAATTGTGAAACAATATAATTCTGCCCTTCAAGAAATGTACAATCTTTTACAACCATACAACTTTAAAAAACAGACATTATCTGACCTCTAAAGACTGAGTCACACTATCTCCAGAAATACAAGATAAGGAGATCTATGGAAATGACACTGATTAAAGTGTATGTAGTTCTCTTTCCCTGCTCACCAGGGAGGCATTCAAGATCTTTGATTTTATCTAGCCAATATTTTATCTTTGAGTCCCTGGAAAGATTGAGATTTAAATGGCAAGGATGATCCAGTATCTGAATTTTCTCTTAGATTGTTGTTGTTGGTCATTTTCAGTCCTGTCCTCCTGACTCTTTGTGACCCCATTTGGAATTTTCTCGGCAAAGACTCTATAGAGGGTTTGCCATTTCCTTCTCCAGCTCATTTTACAGATGAAGAAACTGAGGCAATCAGGGTTAAGTGACTTGCCTAGGGTCACATAGATAGTAAACGTCTAAGACCAAATTTGAATTTAGGCTTTCCTGACTCCACACTTGGCATTCTATTTTCACTGTACCACCTAACTGTCCACACTAAAAGGGACATCTGAAGAGGTCTTGGTTCCTCTAAGGCATTTTGTTTTTATAAAGTAATTGTTGTGAATTGGCCCCACTGATATGCATATGATTTATTTGGCTATAATCTTATCAAGTGATTGTTCTCTTTATATATATGTATATATGTGTGTATATATATACATATATATATATATATATATTTACCTGCCTCATTTTAAATTTATATAGCTTAGGTTCAAGTCTAAAAAGATTTCCCACTAATTATTCTGTCACATGCCACCACCTATGTTCTTCACTCAGAGGATTAGACAATAATCCAGACTTTTCTTCCTTAACACCTAGAAAATTGCAATAGCTGCTGGTGGATGTCCCTGCCCCAAATCTCTCCAACCTCCATCCACCTACCAAAGTAATCTTCCTATAAAGCACAAGCCTGACCCTGTCACCCTTCTCTATTTAATAAATTCTAGTGGCTCCCTATTAACTCCAGGATCATATATAAAATCCTACTTGGAAAAAAAGAAGAAAGAAAAAGAAAAAAATGAAAAGAAAAAGAAATTCTATTTTTTTTTAAAGCTCTTTTTAACCTGGCTCCTTTCTACCTTTCTGGTCTTCTGAGACTTTTAATCCCCTCCAGATACTTTTCAATCCAGTGGCACTGAAAAGTAAACACAACACTCCCAACTCCAAGCATTTTCACTGCCTGTCCTCCATGCCTGGAAGACTCCCTCCCTCCTCATCTCTGCCTCCTGGCTTCCCCTACTTCCTTCAAGTCTCAGCTAAAATCATACTTTCTTCAGGAAGCCTTTCCCTGTTGTCCTTAATCTTAGTGCCTTCTCTCTAAAGCTCCCTTAAATTATCCTATAGATATTTTGTTTGTAGATGTTTGCTCATTGTCTTACCTGCCAGACTATGAGTGCCTTCAAAATGGGAATTACTTTTTGCCTTTCTTTGTCTCCCCAGTACCTAGCACATTTCCTGGCACATAGTAGACACTTTCCCCTCTTTCCCCAAATATATTTATATTTATTTCTTTTTTTTTTTTTTTTTTTTAATAAAGCTTTTTATTTGCAAAACATATGAATGACCTTTCAACATTGACCTTTGGAAAAAAAACTTTTTTTTCCCAAGCTTTTCCTTTCCCTCCCCCCGCCCCCCACCCCTAGATGACAGGTAATCTAATACATGCTAAATAGGATAAATTATATGAAAAATACAATACATGTATACATATCTATACAGTTATCTTACTGCACAAGAAACATCAGATCTAGAAAGAGAAGAAGAAAAAAAACAACCTAAGAAGGAAAACAGAATGCATGGAAATATTCACAGAAAGCGTTAAAATGCTGTGTTGTGGTTCACTCTCAGTTCCCACAGGCCTCTCTCTGGATGAATATGACTATCTTCATCGCAGCACAACTGGTTTGAATCACATCATTGTTGAAGAGAACCATGTCCATCAAAATTGATTATCATATAGTCTTGTTGCTGTGTATAATGTTCTCTTGGTTCTGCTGATTTCACTCAGCATCAGTTCATGCAAGTCTCTCCAGGCCTCTCTGAAATCCTCCTGTTGGTCATTTCTTACAGAACAATAATATTCCATAACATTCATATACCATAATTTATTCAGCCATTCTCCAATTGATGGGCATCTTTTCAATTTCCAGTTTCTTGCCACTACAAAAAGGGCTGCCACAAACATTTTTGCACATGTGGGTCCCTTTCCCTCCTTAAAAATCTCTTTGGGATAGAGGCCCAGTAGAAACACTGCTGGGTCAAAGGGT
>JAJPUD010000268.1:736403-754149 GCA_023553655.1 Myrmecobius fasciatus | reverse complement strand
GAACCTTTGGATGTAAAAATATTTTCCCAGTTTACTGCTACCCTTCTAATCTTGTCTGCATTCATTTTGTTTGTACAAAAACTTTTCAACTTGATATAGTCAAACTTATCTATTTTGTGATTAATGATGACCTCTAGTTCTTCTTTGGTCACAAATTCCTTCCCCCTCCACAGGTCTGAGAGGTAAACCATCCTACATTGTTCTAGTTTGTTTATAATATCATTCTTTATGCCTAGATCATGAATCCATTTTGACCTTATCTTGGTATATGGTGTTAGGTGTGGGTCAATGCCTAATTTCTTCCAGACTAGTTTCCAATTATCCCAGCAGTTTTTGTCAAATAGTGAGTTTTTATCCCAAAAACTGGGGTCTTTGGGTTTATCGAACACTAGATTATAATTGTCATTGAGTATTTTGTTCTGTGAACCTAACCTATTCCACTGATCCACTACTCTATTTCTTATCCAGTACCACATGGTTTTGGTGACCACTGCTTTATAATATAGTTTTAGATCTGGTGCAGCTAGGCCACCCTCATTTGCATTTTTTTTCATTAATTCCCTTGAAATTCTTGACCTTTTGTTTTTCCAGATGAATTTTGTCGTTATTTTTTCTAGTTCAGTTAAATAATCTCTTGGGAGTTTGATTGGTATAGCACTAAATAGATAGATTAGTTTAGGTTATTTATATTTATTTCATTAAAGATCTCTGTTACATGTAAAAATTTTTTAATTAAAAAAAATTTTGTTTCAATTTCTCTCCCTCTTTTTCTTTCTCCTCAAGAAAGTAAGCATTCTGATATAGATTATACATGTGAAGTCATACAAAACATATTTCCATATGCCTGTTATAAAAGAAAACACAGATTTCCCTTCCCCCCCCAAAAAAAAAAGCTTTGATTTGCATTCAGACTCCATCAGTTCTTTTTCTGAAGGTAGATAACATTTTTCATCCTAAGTCCTTTGGAGTTATCTTGGATCTTTGTATAGTTAAGAAGTTAAGCATTCAAAGTTGGCCATCATACAGTGTTATTGTTATTGTGCCCAGTGTTTTCTTGGTTCTGCTCATTTCATTTTGCATCAGTTCCTGTAAGTCTTCCCAGGCTTGTCTGAAAGTATCCTTCTTGTCATTTCTTATAGCCCAGTAGTACTCCATCACATTCATATACCATAACTTGTATTAATTCCCTTAATTCCCAATTCTCTGCCCCTATAAAAAGAGCTACTATAAATATTTTTGTACAATACACACTAATAAATGCTTGGTGACTGCTCTTGAAAGAGAATTTCGCAATTGGGATTGTTAGTCAAACCCCTTCTCTCATTGGATTGCATAATTTACAGTAGTAGTGAAAACCAAGGTTGGGCATTCTCTTCTATGTTGTGGCTCATTTCCTAGTTTATCTTCCAAGTCCAGAGTCACAGCCTTGCTCTTCTTCTCTTCAAAAGTCTAGGCTCAGGAACTTGGTGCTTACTAGGAATCTGATGTTTAACAGGAAATATCAGCACCACCACCCACTTCTGTCTAAGAGACAGAGTCCAGTGACTCACTTTGCCACCTCCCTGGGTTTCAGCCATATTATCTCCCTGGTCATGTGATTTCCTTTTCTCCTAGAGCCAGACTCTTCTCTCCAGAAACTACTTGACTATTCTGCCTCTGTCTTACACCATATGTCATCTGTGGAGATGTGTGCAAGTTTCCTAAGGAGGTCTGTAACTCTTTCCCTTCAGGACCTCAGATCTTCTCTCTGATATTTACTTATTATTGGTGAATGCAATTTGACCCCCAGCAGATCTATCTACTCCATAGAAAGACCTACAGTACCTTCATTTAATTCAATTATCTCCAATATGTTGGCAACTACCCACAGGCAGAAGATACTCATTTATATCTCCAATAAAGAGATATGAAGAAAGTCCCACAGAGCCTTCAAGGAAGAATAAAGACTTCATCCTTTAATCTCACCAGTTAACAATTTTAATTCAGCTCCTTTCTTTCCACATTCTATACTAAAGTAAATTTTAAAACTATTTGTGACATCCTAGCAATCACTTAGAAATATCTATGTATAGATAACTCAATCTTTAGAAATATTTCATATATTCAAATCTGTGATCTCCCTGATGTGAGTATTCCCCCAATAATATAATTGCAATAATCAATAATCAATGCCAGGCTCTGTACTGTGTGTGTGTGTGTGTGTGTGTGTGTGTGTGTGTGTGTGTGAAAAATAGCTTAGCAGGTAGTTAGTCTAACCCCTTCATTTTACAGACAAAGACACTAAGTTCCATAGAGATGTCTTGCCCACGGTCACATAGGTAGTAAGCATCAGAAAGGGCATTTGAAGCCAGGTCCTCTGACTCCAGACTCAATGCTCTATCCAGGAAACTACAGAAACTCCATCTCATGATAGAATAACCTATCAGTTATTCCTTGTTCTCCTCATCATTTCTTTTGTGAGATGACACCTTGTAATTCCTCACTTGGAATATGTTGCAACTTGGTCATGCCCACTATTGGCTAATTGGTTTTCATTGCCTTTGGGTGGTTCTCCAGATCAATTCTTCAAAGACTGCAATAACACTAAAGCAACAGTGGTATGGAAAAGATGGACTTTTGTTTCCCTGATAGGTTTGAGGTAATGAATTTTTTTTTTTCAGTTTCTCAAAGGTTGCTGCTAAATTCTAGGTCTAACACATAGTCTATTTACATATCTTGTAAATAAATATATATATATACATATTTCTATAAACATATATGCATACATACATATATAGGTATGTACACATGAATATATAAATGAATAAATGTGTTTTTGTATACATGCATATGTACATGCCTGTTTTATATATACCTGTATAAATATATATTTGTATATGTATATGTATATATACATACATACATACACACACACACACATAAAGATGGATTCCCTTTTGATTGATTATAAATCTCATTTAGGAGGTTCTGCAATCTTCCAGTGCTTGATGTTAGGTCATATATTAACACAAACATCTGGATTGCTTTTATGAAATTTCAAAATGATTTTACTACCTTCAGTTCAATCCAATAAGCATTTGTAAAGCACTGTCTCTGTATTGAATTATGGAGATAGAAAGCCAAAATAAAAAAAACAATGCCTGCTTTCAAATAACTTTCATTCAGTTTCAAACCCGGTAGGCACCTTTTAAAATAAAGATACTAAGATAACTTTTTTTTTGCAACTATGCTGTGGGACTGCAAGATATGTAATACCAGACTGTGAAGAATTACAGGTAATGATGACCCTAAGGACAGTACAAAATGGATGTGAGAGATATCAATAGCTACTTTCTGTGGAAAGAATGTCCATAACTGGAATTACACAAAATCACAAAAAAAAAAAAAAAAAAAAAAAAAAGAACAAAAAATTCAACTCCAAAACAATTTTATACAAAGCATAATTGCAGTTTTCTTTCTGCTTTCAGATAATATATTGGATCCCCCAAAACAACTCTTGAAAGGAAATCTATGTACTTATGACCTAGGAAAATGATGGTGATACATATAAGGAATGCACTAAGAACACTGAAAATATTTTATAAGAGTTTAACATTTAGAACAAAACTACCTCATTGATAGCTGGCAATTGCTGGGACTTTAAAAAGTCATTCAGGTGAGAAATTGTGAATTAAAGGAAACTGAAAAGGAACTTTTTTTTTTTAAAGAATGGTATTTGAATGGTCAATTAAATCATTAAAACATGGTCCAGTGCCTTTGAACTCTTTCTGAACAAGGATTAGCATGAAAGGCAGAATAAAATGGGGAAAAATACACTCAATTTGAAGTCAGAGGATCTGGATTTGAATCCAGGCTCTTTATTGCTACCTTCTTGAATTTGGGGTGTCATTTGATCTGTCAGGCCAGCTTCCTCATTTGTAAAATGAAAGGGTGGCAATTAGATGACTTTTTCCTTTTAAATCTAAGTCTGTGGTCCTATGACTTAAGGGCTGGTAAAGTTGAAATACATATCACTATACTGCCATCACAATGGATCTGTGAGGTCATTAACAAGATATTCCATTCTACAGTACAGTTATAACCCATCCCTTCATCCTCATCCTTGTCTAAGTCTTCCCATAAATATTCCATAGGTGCAAGGATTATTTTTTATTATTAATTTTTATTTTTATCCTGAACTTAAATGCCAAAGAGAATTTATATATGGAATAGAAAAAAAATTTACATGAAACTGTCTCTATTTTGTACAACTTACTTTTTTATATTCATGAATACTTTGTTTTTGTTTATTTCATTACATGTTTCCAAATTATATGTAAAAACAATTTTAAGAGTCATTGTTTAAAATTTTTATTTCCAAATTTTATACCTCATCTCCCCTGGAGAAGACAAGTATATATTGATTAGATGTATAACATCATATAAAATATACCTCCATATTAGCTATGTTGCAAAAGAAAACATACAAACATACAAAAAGCCTTAAAAAAAAAGAAAGAAAGAAAGAAAGAAAGAAAGAAAGAAAGAAAGAAAGAAAGAAAGAAAGAAAGAAAGGAAGGAAGAAAGAAAGAAAGAAAGAAAGAAAGAAATGCATGGTTCGTTCTGCACTCAGAATGTATCAGTTTTTCCTCTGGAGGTGCATAGTATTTTTCCTGGTCAGTCCCTTGGATTTGTCTTATATCATTGTCTTGATCAGAATAGCTAAGTCTTAGTTGATCATTGTTACAATACTAAGAAGGGTTTTTTAACCTGAAGTCTACAATTTATTTTTTTTAACAGTAAAATAAGTATTGCAATATAATTGGTTTCCTTCATATTCTTTTGTATTTTATTTTATGCATTTAACAGTATTATTCTGAGAAAGGGTTCAGAGGTTCCACCATATTACAAAAAAAAAAGATGCATGACATGCAAAAAAGTTAACAACTCCCACATTAGAGTATTCACCTAGTGTTTGAAGACTTCTCTCTAGTTTTTCTGATGTTTTTCTTTTTCACATGGCTACCAAGGAAGTATGCAAACTCATTGTCCCCACAGGACCAGCCTACCTTCTAGTTGTCTTCCTTTCTGATAACATAACTTTTTGCCAATTCTCTTGTATAATTCTCAATTAATAATATATTGCGGCCTACTCCATTCCACTATGCACCTCTTTGTTGCCCTTTGCCTTACAACAGCACTAGCAGAATATCATCATTAAAGAGTTAGCCCTTTGTTTCAGGAATAATTTTGAAGTTATTAATAGCAAGATGCTATTTTCTAAAGGCAATCTAGCCTACTTTCTTTCTCCTATTCAATTCTAAGCCCAACTTACTATCCATTTACAATGTCTCTACAAGATATATATACTAATGAAGCAACTGTATGAGTTGTCCATCTAATCAGAGGGATTTATAGTCTAGACAGTAGGCATTCTTCATTCACTTGTCTTCTATTCTTCCCTGTCTCCATACTAGGTATAGACAATATTCTTTTGAGTGATTACAGTTTTCATTATTATCTCTCCAATATTCCAAGACAAAAAAAGCATCTGAAAGACTTCACCATCTGTAAAATATATATATATATATATATATATATATATATATATATATATATATCTTTTCCATTTGACTTTTTCACAGATTTCTTCCATGACAGCAGCCAATAGTTTTAACTGATTGAGTATTTATCTTCCTGTCTTATGCCTTGCTTGATATTAATGTAATGGAAATTTGAGGCATGGGTGGACCCATCAAAATGCATCCTCTCTAAGTGTAGGACACTGGAGAGTTGGTTTACAGGAAAATCATGATTATATACAAAAAAAGTACCTTGGAGAGAGATTGTGGAGCATACATGGACATTTAGTAACTAGTTCTGGGAGGCTAATGCCATGGTTGAGATGAGCCTTTTTCATTTGACTGCATATTGAAAACTTGAAAAGGTCTCAGTCAGCTTTGGCTACTCTCTGGCTACATTCATTTCCGAGTGGACCCAGTGAAGCAAAAGATCTTGGATCTTCTTCTCCTCTGAGACCATATAGCCTTCCCCAAATGGGTCTCCTTGGCCTTTTTGTTCATTATTTTCCACCCTCAAAGTGGAGTCTCTAATTAGGAGGATGAGCCACAGGGATCTGGGAATCATGATATAATTCAAGTATTGCAGCCCACCATCAATTGCTTAAAGAACAAGGAGTGACCTTTATGACCCCAGTCCAGTAAAAGGATGTCTTCATCCAAGGAGTGATACTGAATCCAGACATGAAGTTGGTGGGATTGATATGTAGGAATTAAACTTAGTTTGGATCCTAATTTTCCAGAAACTGGGAGTGGTATAGGGTAGAATGTGATCTAGAAGTAATGGGGAAAATATTTGTACTTTGTTCTTATTATAGCTGCAAAGTAAACATCTCTTTGGGAAAAAAAAAACAATTGGTGTTAAATGGATCTGGGGTAGCCCCCTAAGAATAGGGGGAACACAACTTTAGAGGCATGAACTAATTACCTTAAAGAAGAGATACTCCTATATCTCTCAAAGAACTTCAAAATCCAAAGGGGGAAATCTAGCTTCCTGACTCTGGGAGAGAGGAATATAGGACATTAATAATTAGGGGGATATCAAACAAATATCTCTCTGTTGGTACATTTTTAAAGCAATCTTTCAAGATTTTGATATATGCTTGAGACATACTTTGTTAGAAGACAGCCTTAAAAATGACATGTTTTTTGGTCTATTGAAATAGCAGTTAAAAAAAATAGGCAACAAACAATAAGCATAGTGGGATCTTATATTCTTTGAATGCTTTAATCAGTCAATTTTGTGACTAAAGATGTGGTTGGCTATGTCTGGCCACTCATTGGCAAGGGGGCTAATGAGAAATGTAGTTTTTCCTAGATAGAGGGACTGAAGGATCATAGGAGATGGAGACCAGGATAGGACAAGTGAAGCCATTCTTTGGTTCTTTAGAAAAAGGAAGAATCAAAGGCTGAGTGATGAGCAGATGGCTAGAAAGAGTTGTTGATAGCCTAAATGTGCTCATAAGCAATTTGAACCTAGTCTGACTCATCAACAGGCTTAAATGTTCCACACAAAATTTGCTGTTTACCTGGTTTTATACATTTACCATTTTGTAGGACATGGTAAAGTTAACCCTTTTCAACTCATTCTCTCCTACCCCATTATTGCCTAGTCAACTAGCATTAGTACTAAAGATTTTAAACTTCATTTGTTTTATTTAAACATTTTTTGCTATTTTTACTTCTATAAGGTGTTTTGTCTCCAAATAAAGATAAATTGATTTTTGTTGCATTGTAAGCAAGTGTTTGCTATTAAAGAGTGGACACTCAAAGGAGAGAAATTAAAAAATCTACCTGAGACTAATTGTATTAAACATATATGAACCCATATTAAGCTTCCTCACTGAATGTACACAGGCTTTATATAAAAATATCCGTTCATATCCTTTGACTGTTTATCAATTAGAATCAAGCATTCCTAATGAAAAGACCAGAGCTAAATAGAAAATTTGACTTTCAAATATAAGATTCTAAAAAAAGCATAAAAAGGTAAACAGAAAAGGGAACTCATAAGGATATTAATAAGATTAAATTGTTTACAATCATACATGGGAAGATGATACTTATAAATCATAAGAACTTTCTCATTAGGGCAGTTAGAATGATGGGTAGATAGATTGCATAATGTTAATCAAATGTGTTATCTAAAAAAATAAAATTAAGAGTGAGAGTGAAAGGGAGAGGTAAAATAGAGTAAATTATCTCATATAAATGAAGCAAGAAAAAGGTTTTACAGTGGAGGGGAAAAGGAGGAAGGTGAGAGGAATGAGTGAACCTTATTTTCATCAAAATTGACTCGAAGAGGGAATGATATACACACTCAATTGAGTATAAAAATCTCTTATCCTATAGTATAGTAGCAGGGGAATAGGATGAGAGGGGGGTGACAGAAAGGAGGGCAGTTGGGGAAGGGAATAGTCTGAAGCAACACACTTTTGAGGAGGAGCAGGATGAAAGAGAGAATAGAATATATAGGGGGAAATACAGTTAGCAAGAGTAATTGTGCAAAAAAAATATTGAAGCAAGTTTCTCTGATGATGGCCTCATTTCTCAAACATATGGAGAATTGAGTCAAATTTGTAAAAACAAGATCCATTCCCCAAATGATAAAGGATCAAAAGATAAGAATAGTTTTCAGATGAAGTAATCAAAGCTATCTATAACCACATGGGGAAAAAAAATCTCTAAGTCACTGTTGATTGGAGAAATGCAAATTGAAACAATCCTGAAGTATTCTGTTAGATTAGATAATGGGACAGAAGGGGAAAGTGACAAAGTTTGGAGAGGATGTGTGAAAAATGAGATATTAATCCATTGTTAGTGGAGCTATGAACTGATTCGACCATTTTGTAGAGCAATTTGGAACTATGCCCAAAGAGCTATAAAACCCTTTCACTTTGTAATACCACTGCTGGTTTGTACCCCAAAAGAAATTAAAAAAACAAAAAAACAAAAACAAAGAGGAAAAGCATCTAAATGTACAAAAATATTAATAACAGCTCTTTTCAAGTATTGGATAAATACTTGAAAATTAAGGGATACCCATCAATTGGGGATTGGTTGAATGAATTGTTGTATGTGATTATGATGGAATACTATTGTGCTAGAGAGAAACAATGACAAGATGCTCTCAGAAAACCTGAAAAGACTTCCATGAACTGATACAAAGTGAAATATACTATGTACAAAGTAACAGCAATATTGTAAGATGATCAGCTGTAAATGACATAACTATTCTCAGTAATACAATGATCCAAGACAACTCTGAAGAATTTATTATATAAAAAAAAATTCTATCTATATCCAGATAAAAAAACTGATGGACTCTGAATGCAAATCAAACCATTTTTTTTGCTTACTTTATTCTTTCTCATGTTTTGTTTTGTTTTTTTTTCCTTTTGATATTTCTTCTTTCACAGCTATGACTAATATGGAAATATATTCTACATGATAGAATGTGTTTAAACTAGATCAAACTGCCTACCTTATTTAGAAGAAGGGAAGGGAGCAAGGGAGAAAAATTTGGAACTCAAAATATTGTAAAAATGAATGCTAAAAATGTTCTTGTAATGTATATGGGGGGGAAATAAAATACTATTATATAAGAAAAACAAAAACAAGAACACTGGACTACCTGAAAGCTATGATTAAAAATAGGACCGTTACCTCATACTTCAAGGAATTGTCAAAGAAAAAAATCCCTTATATCTTAGTAAAATAGAAATTGAAAAAAATCCACTGATCACCTCCTAAGAGAAATCCCAAAATGTAACCCCCCAGGAACATATTAGACAAATTCCAGAACTCTTAGGTCAAGGGGAAAACATTGCAAGTAACATGAAAGATGTAACCCTAACCCTAAATCAAATTTTATGGCGCCAAAGTCAAGATTATACAGAATTTAGGAGCGTCTTCATTAAAGGGTTAGAGGGCATGGAATATGATATTCAAAAAGGCAAAGGAGCTAAGAAAAGAACCAAGAACCACCTACCCAGTGAAACTGAGCATAATCCTTCAGGAGAAAAGTTGTAATTCAATGAAATAGAGATCGTTCAAGATTTTTTGATTAAAAGAATACAACTGAACAAAAAATTTGATCTTCAGATACAAAATTCAAAAGAAGTATTAAAAGGTGAAAAGGAAAGAGAAAACAAGAGATTCAATAATGTTAAACTGTTTGCATCTCCACATGGGAAGATGATACTTATACTTAGACAGGCCTGAAATTATCTATTAGTGCAGTTAGAAGGAATATGCTTAAACAGAGTGCAGATATAAAGTGACTTTGATGGGTTGATTTAAGGGTGTGAAGAAATGACAGATATAGGGAAATGGTGGTCAGAAGCAAAACACTGGTGAGGAGGAAAAGGGTTAAAGGAGAAAGAGAAGGATAAATAGAAGGAAAAATAGGAATATGACTGGAATGATTGAACAAGTTGTATATGCTTGTGATGGAATACCATTGTGTGATAAGAAATGGCAAACAGGATGGTTTCAGAAAAAACTAGAAGACTGCACAAACTGATGCAAAGTTCAGTGAGAAGAACTAGGAGAATATTAGACACAGTAAGTACATTATTGTTTGATGATCAACTATGAATGAGTGATCCAAGACAATTCCAAAGGACTCATGTAGAAAAATGCTATCCTCCTCCAGAGAAAGAGCTGATGGAGTCTGATTGTAGATCAAAGCATACTCATACATTTCGTTTTCTTAATTTTTTTCATTTTTTTGGTCTATTTATTCCTTCACAATACAACTAATATGGAAATATATGTTCCATGATTGAACATATATAACCTATCTCAAATGACTTGTGGTGTTGAAAGGCAGGTAAGGGAGGAAGGGAGAAAATTTGGAACTCAATTTTTTTTTTTTGAAAATTGAATGTTAAAATTTGTCTTTATGTGTAATAGGAAAAGATAAAATACTATTAAAATACTTTATGCATTGAACATTTTTTTCTTCTTCAAATTGAATTTCTATTTGTAACCTAATTTTAATTTTCAGACATTTTGATTCAGAATCAATTCTAAATACTTCCTTTCTGGTCATTCTGATAGATGTTTGATGTACTAATTTTGTAAAACATTTCACAAGGAGAAATGACATGGGTATTTTTGTTTGTTGCCATCAAGACACAGCTGTGTCCTATTTAGGAGACAGGCAACTTCAATGAGTGAATACGTCCTGGTGCCCAACCTGAAAGACTCTAGATGTTCCCTATTAGTCATTACAATGACTCTTTACACACACTCAAGCATTTCCTTTGACTTGCTATATTGGCTTTGCAGAACTTAGCTTTAGCTTTAGATCATTCTGTATTCTTTCTCAAGTTGTGCTTACAAACTTTAGTATTGTTCCTTTAAAAGGTCTCTTTTGGATCCAGAGAAATCCAAAGAAGATTATAGACACAGTAAAAAATTCTGGTTTTCTCTACTGAAAATCAGTTTTACTTCAATTTCTCTGTGAGAAGAAAGACATAGGAAATGAGATTATCCTAGAGTCACAAAAGATTTCTCTATAGCAATGTCTTTCACAAGATAAAAGAAACATCTCATCAGTGAAACCTCCAAGAGAAAGGATTAACCACAGTGATTGTCAACTTCCATGACTCTCCTGCACCAATGGACAAGTGAACTGTGGGAAACATAATTTTCCTTGTATTGATTTTTATACATGAGATTCACATGGGGAATCACTGATCTTTCTCTTTTCCTATTCAAGACCCAAAGATGTATGCAGTTACTCTTTCTTTTTCCTGAAAAATCTGGGAGGAAACATGGAATATTGCAAGAAAACACTTGATGAAAACTGTCTCTAAAACATGAGGGGTTTTTTTTGTTGTTTGTTTAGTTTCCTTTTCACTTGCCTATAATATTATGTATAACTAAACTAAGAGTGTGGCAGAAAGTGACTTGAAAAAATAGAATTCCCATAAGTGTGGAAGCTCTGATAGCTTCTTATGTATTGTCTTCTAGCTATACATAGCAGATCTCATTTCAATATCTAAGCAATATCTCATATCATCGCTTAGACTAAATTGGAATCTGGACAGGAAAAAAGCTAATGGCCTCTTTCAGGAAGCACCTATGGGACCACCATGTTGGGGACAGCCACTGACTTGCTAAGGCTTCCATGCCTATCAGAAATTGATTAACCTGATTACCTATTCAGGAATTCTAGAGCAGGGATTCTTAACCTATTTTTTTTTTTCTTTTTCAATGTCCAAAACCTTTTTGGATTACAAAGGATACCAATTACATTGAAAAATAGTTATCAAAATAGTTAAAAACAAAAACAAAAACAAACCAAAAACAAAACACTTCATTGACCCTAAGTTAAGTACTCTAGGGCAGAAGCTCAGGTATTTGAGGGCTTTTTTAGAGTTAGTGGGGCTAATTACTCTAAGCTAATTTAAACTCCTTTGGCTAAATAATTAATATAGTGCTATTTGGCTTCCTTCTTATTTAAGGGGAACAACACTGAAGAAAAGTATTACATTGTACTAAAAAAATATTCATACAGGAGATCTTCACAATGTCATAGACAGTTACTCAACACTCCCACAATTGCACTCTTGCCATCTATATTTAAGTCTGAAGGGAATGGATGACAACATTGATAAATTGTTGTTCTGATGCGAAATCACTGTTTGTTTGTTTTGTTTTGTTTTTTATTAAATGCCTTGGAACATATGTTGACAAATACTATTAAAAGCCAAAAGTTACACATCTGCCAAAGCATTTTATATCTTTTGAAGTTTTACCAAAGTACAAAGTAACAAAGTACAAAACAGGTAAAACTTCACAAAGAATATACATTCTTCTCTTGAGCTTGTTATAAAATGCCTCTCTCACACTCCCAATGAATCCCTCTAGCTCCTACCATTGATTGATTTCATTAGTGAGCAGGCACAAATCAATAGCTTGAAGTTTGCCTGGCTTTGAGTTTTATTTAGTATTATATGGTTAATCTTTTAAAAATTAAGTGATGTGTTCTTTCTATTTCCTCTCAGCCTTTCAAGTAATTTAAAATAAATAATTCCAAAATTTTACCTTCTACTGGGTTTTTTCCTTTTTTTTTTTTTTTTTAAGAGTTTCAGTAAATATATTTTTAGGGGAAAAATCATTAAGGAAAAGTATAACATTATTTTTAGGTAAATCAAGATAAGTTTGGAGGAAATCAGTGAGTTTCTATGGACATATAAAAAGCATCCCACATTTGAAAGTAAAAAATATGGATGAGCATTTTCTCTAAATTGCTTCCAAAGTAATTTAACTTTTAATTAGTCAATTTGTTATCCTCTTAAAAGATCAGAGGACCTAGAGCCAGAAGGAAACTTAGAAATCATTTTTTCATTTAATTTAACTTTCAATTAACTGAAAATTGAAATATCACTTTTATGTTCATTTGAAAGGCTCTCAATTTTGTTAAGCTTTAGTTAAAAATGTCATTAATTTTATTTTAACTAGCTTTTGATCTATCCTTAACACTTGGAGCTAAGACCTCATTTTTCATTGTGGGTTCATTAACATCTCCTTGTGTGTACCTATTACCAATTAATTTTAAAAAAATTTTTAACATTCATTTAAAAAATTTTAAGTTCCAAATTCTCTCATTTTCTTTCTCCTTACCCCATTCAGAAGGTAAGCAATATGATTCAATGGACTCTTTAACTAACAGCCCTACTCATCATTGTATTAATCACTTAAGTATAAATTGCACAGAATACATCATGAAATGGGATTTTCTTTACAAAAGAAAGGGAGGAAAAGCCAGGAAAACATGAAGAGTAGGGAATAGGAAAATAAATAGTGAGTTGAGTTTGGTCAAAGATCTAATTACTCAAAAGCTCTTTCAGTTAGATATGAACCAAGCCATTCTCCAGAGGGAGTTGTAAAATCTGTGACATGGATTTCAAATTTGAATTTTCAAAATCTGAATAGCTCATGGAGGAACTAAGAACTGAAAAAACCTGAGGCTTGTTAAATTCAAAGACTTTCTCCTGATGGTCTGTGCATCTAAAAGTCAGATATACATGGTGTAAGGAAATCCATAGAACCAGTTTGCAACTGAATAATTTCAAAGAAGACAGGCTGGAAATTTGCCAAACTTTCCCTAAGAAGAAGCATGAAGCCATACTGGGAAAATAAGAATAAAGTGAAGCCCAGCTGATAAGAAAAAGTCAAAGATTGCTGAAGACCTTGGATGACAGTCAGAAACTAGAAGAAAGGGAGTTGAGACAAAGCTGAAAGAGCAGAATAGTGGTCCATGCCTAAAGAAACTCTCCAGAAACCTGTGGTCCAGGTAGACCACATGAACCTTAGATTGCAACATTTACTATTTGAGTAACAGTGGATTTCACTTATCTGAGCTTCAGTTTCTTTGTGAGTAAAACTGGGATATTGTTTGCATTGTCTAGCTTATAGAGTCATTAAAAGGAAATAAAACTTTTAAGTGCTAAAGAATTGTGATTTGTTGATTAAGAGTAGAATAGTGGAAGTCAGAGCAAAGCCACTTGTCCTACAGCTGTCCTACTTCTCCCATCAGAAAAGACTAATTCTCCCTACCAGACCTTGGGGATTTTTTGGATTGGTTTCCTTTCTTGGTGGCAGTAATCCACTCAGCTTTGGAACTCTTCCTTGGGGCTGAGTTGTTTTGAGGAATGTATAGATGGATTAGTGAATGCAAATTCACCTTTCTATTAAATCTAACCAGCCACAAACCCATGCTTCACATCAAATTCATCCATCTACCACCAAACCAGGACCCATGCTGGTATCTTGCCATCTGGCTCACCACTTAACCAATACTTCTTCCTCTTGTAATAACAATTAAATCAATATTACTACTGTTCTTGAAAAGGACATGCTGATCAGTTGTTCTAAGGCTTCACTTGTATCCTAGTGATGCCCCAAATCAAAATTTCTTTATGTGACAATATAAAGATATATACAGTCTCTTCCCTTCCCCCTCCATTAGAATGTAAGCTCCTTAAGGGCAAATACTTCCTGACTTTTGTGTTTATATACTCAGTTCCTAGCACAGCAATCAATCATTTATTCAGTCAAGCAGATGAGTTGGAATTAGGACATCCATGAATAGCAAAGATCAAAACAAAAAATAGGTCAAAAACCAGATAAATATATAGGAACTAGGAATACATGAAAACCAGATGACAGAGTGAGATAGGGAACTAGAGTTTCCTATACACCAATAGGGAACCAGAGTTTCTCAGAGTCTAAAGAGGGTGAGGCAAAGCAAGAGGATAAATACACAATATCACCAAAAAACAAACCCCCAAACAAACAAACAAAAAAAAAACTTTGATAACTAGATTTTATATGGCTTATCACTTTTTGGTTCTACTTTTACTAATTCCATCATTGTTAACTGTTGGTAATCAGGTAATTAGGACTATAAAGTCAAGATGAACATGTTTATGGATAGGAAAGGTATTAGTTGCAGGCTGGTTGTTGCCTATTCTTGATGAGAATAGAAAGGGATGTCCTCAATACCATCAAGGTTCAGGTTTGTCCTGAAGACATGTGGCAGGCTCAATCATAATTATTGAGTCTCTGGGGACATATTCTTCCAAACCATTGTGGAATGTAGCAGAAGTATATTTAAAGTCCTAATAGAATGAATAGATATTTAAAATAAACATAACAAATATGGAAGGCAGGTGTTGAAATTTCTTTTTCTTCACTGAAACTTTCTTAATCCTGACTCTTCTTACCTCATTCTGAACTACTGCAACAATCTCCTAGTGTTTCTTTTATATATATATGCGTGTGTATGCATATTTATACAGTTATCTTGTTGTATAAGAAAAATCAGAACTATAAGAAAAAAAAACCTGAGAAGGAAAACAAAATGCAAGCAAACATCAACAGAAAGTATGAAAATGCTATGTTGTGGTCCACACTCAGTTCCCTCAGGCCTCTCTCTGGGTGTATATGGCTTTCTTCATCACTGAACAATTGGAACTGGTTTGAATCACATCATTGTTGAAGAGAACCATGTCCATCAGAATTGATCACCATATAGTCTTGTTGCCGTGTATAATGATCTCCTGGTTCTGCTCATTTCATTCAGCATCAGTTCATGCAAGTCTCTCCAGACCTCTCTGAAATCACCCTGCTGGTCATTTCTTATAGAACAATAATATTCCATGACATTCATATACCATAATTTATTCAGCCATTCTCCAATTGATGGGCATCCATTCAGTTTCCAGTTTCTAGCTACTACAAAAAGGGCTGCCACAAACATTTCTGTACATGTGGGTCCCTTTCCTTTCTTTAAGATCTCTTTGGGATATAGGCCCAGTAGAAACACTGCTGGGTCAAAGAGCATGCACACCAATTACTATTTCTGCTACCAGGTTCTTTAATCCATTTTACCTTCAGCCATAAAATTAATTTCTGCAAAACAAGATATTCTCCTGTGTGAAATTTTTCAATGGCTCCCTACCACCCATGGAATAAAATACATTCCTTTAGCTTGGCATTTGAGACTGCAGCAGGGTTTTGAAGTGCTTTAAAAGCCAAATAGGATAATTTATATTTTATTTAAGAATCAAGAAAAAAGTCACCCAAACATCTTTAAAAAAATTCTATAGAGTTATTCTTCCTTTTATTTATTTTTCTCTTTGTACTACCTTTTGATACATTATCTATACTAACAAACAAAAGTATACATAAGCACTATGTTGTAAAAGATGTGTCCATATGTTATTATTCTTTTTCTTTTTTTTATTTTACATGTGTTCTAACTTTTTCTACCTCCATCTCCTTCATCCCCTCCCATAAATAGCAAGCAATCCAATATAGGTTAAACATGTGCAGTTCTTTAAATCATATTTCCATATTCATCATGCTGTGCAAGAAAAATCAGATCAAAAGGTGAAAGAAAAAAAATCATGAGAAAAAAAAACAAGCAAACCAACAACAACAACAAAATAAGGTGAAAATACTAGGCTTGATCTATATTCTCTCTGGATTCAATGGTTCTTTCATCACAAGTCTATCAGAATTACCTTGAATCACTTCATTACTGAAGAGTTGATCATCACGTAATCTTGTTGCTGTGTACAATGTTCTATTGGTTCTACTCATTTCACTCAGTATTACTTCATATAAGTTTTTGCAGGGTTTTCTGAAATCAGCCTGCTGATCATTTCTTATAGAACAATAATATTCCATAACATTCATATACCATAATTTATTCAGCCATTCCCCAGTTGATGAACATCCACTCAATTTTCAGTTCCTTGCCACTACAAAAAGGGCTGCCATAAACATTTTTGCACATGTAGGTCCTTTTCCCTTTTTTTAATGATTTTTTTTTGGGATACAGGCCCATAGAGACACTGTTGGATCAAAAGGTATGCCCTGTGGGCATAGTTACAAATTGCCCTCCAGAATGATTGGATCAATTCACAACTCCACCAACAATGTATGTGTCCTAGTTTTCCCACAACTCCTCCAGCATTTATCATTATCTTTTCCTGCCATCATTGCCAATCTGAGAGGTATGAAGTGGTACCTCAAAGGTGTCTTAATTTGCATTTCTTTAATCAAGGACACTGAAACATCTTGAAGAGAATCATGATGTGGTCAGACCTGTTTTAAGTCATCAATCTGGCAGATATGTAGAAGATGGATTAGAGGAAGAAACTGGAGGTAGAGAGACTAAGAATTCATTGAAATAATATGAGTGGGGGCAGCTAGGTGTTGCAGTGGGTTAGAGCACCAGCCCTGAAGTCAGGAGGACCTGAGTTCAAATCTGGTCTCAGACACTTCCTAGCTGTGTGACCCTGGGCAAGTCACTTAACCCCAATTGCCTCAGCCAAAAAGCAAAAAAAAAAAAAAAAGAAAAAGAAAAAAAGAAATAATATGAGTGAAATGTGGTAATAACTTGAACCAGAATGGTTGTTGTTTTTAAAATGATCATTTCCATTTAATGGTTCTGATAAAGGCCTCATTTCTAAAATATACAGAGAATTGTCTCATATATATAAGATTTCAAGCCACTCTTCAATAGATAAGTGGTCAAGGGATATGGACAGACAATTTTCAGATGATGAAATTAAAACCATCTCTAGTCATATGAAAAGTTGCTCCAAATCACTATTGATCAGAGAAATGCAAATTAAGACAACTCTGAGGTACCACTACAC
>JAJPUD010000268.1:633873-723020 GCA_023553655.1 Myrmecobius fasciatus | reverse complement strand
ACACACACACACACACACAGTTATCTTGCTATACAGAAAAAACAAAACAAAACACCTGAGAAGGAAAACATAATGTAAGCAAACATCAATAGAAAGTGTGAAAATGCTATGCTGTAGTCCAGACTCAGATCCCACAGGCCTCTCCCTGGGTGTATATGGCTTTCTTCCTCACTGAACAACTGGAACTGGTTTGAAACATCTCATTATTGAAGAGAACCATGTCCTTCAGAATTGATCGTCATATAGTCTTGTTGTTACCATGTATAATGATCTCCTGGTTCTACTCATTTCACTCAGCATCAGTTCATGCAAGTCTCTCCAGGCCTCTCTGAAATCGTCCTGTTGGTCATTTCTTACAGAACAATAATATTCCATAACATTCATATACCATAATTTATTCAGCCATTCTCCAATTGATGGGCATCCATTCAGTTTCCAGTTTGTAGCCACTACAAAAAGGGCTGCCACAAACATTCTTGCACATGTGGATCCCTTTCCCTCCTTTAAGATTTCTTTGGAATACAGGCCCAATAGAAACACTGCTGAATCAAAGGGTATGCACAGTTTGATCACTTTCTGAGCATAGTTCCAGATTGCTCTCCAGAATGGTTGGATCCATTCACAGTTCCACCAACAACGCATCAGTGTCCCAGTTTTCCCACATCCCCCCCAATATTCATCATTATTTTTTCCTGTCATCTTAGTCAATCTGACAGGTGTGTAGTGGTATCTCAGAGTTGTCTTAATTTGCATTTCTCTGATAAAGTGATTTGGAGCACCTTTTCATATGACTAGAAATAGTAAAACATAACTTTTATATGCACTGGAAAGCCAAAAAAGTCATATGACACTTTATTGTAGTGGTCTAGAACTGATTCTATAATATCTCTTGAACTGTATTGAGGAAAGAGTGAGCTCCAGATGTAGGACCCACTGGTGCAAAGTCATAGAGGCTGGTACTAGAATGTGTCATGCATGAGGAGTAGTTAGTAGGACATGAAATGGAAGAAGGGGAAATAGGAACATTAAACAAGACTGGAAAGGGATATAGCAGTCATATTTGTGAAGGGATTTAAATGGAGTTTTGAGGAGTTTATTTTAGAGGCAATAAGGAACTATTGAAGGGTTTGTTTGTTTTTTAAATAGGGAAGTGATAGGCTCAGCTTTTTATTTTTAGAAGCTCAGTTTGGCTGTTATGTGGCAATTAAGTTGAAGGGCAGATTCTTGAGACAGGGATACTATATTAGTCTAAATGAGGGTGGATGGGGACCTGGATTAGGATAGAGGCTGAGTGGAAACAGGATCAAAAAAAATTTTGAATAACTGATGGATGTGGAAATTGATCTCATAGCAATAAACTACAGGAGCAACATACTTCTTATGCATCTGTGTTAATTTCTGACACAACAATACCCATATATGGGTAAGGACTGTGTTTCTGACTTAATTGGTATAGGGAACTTTCTCTCAAGTAAGGAAACTTTCTTTACCAATGCAAGAAGGTACTTTCTCTTCGTGTGATCATTTTAGTTGCTTAGAGCACTGAGAAGTCAAGTGTTTTGCCCAAGGTCACTTAACCAAATTTGATATTCCTATCTCAAGACTTTTTGCCCTTCAACTCAGTCTCCACATAACAATTTGGCATAACAGTCAAATTGAACTTCTAAAAATACAAAGATGAATACATCACTTCCTTGTTAAAAAAACAAAAACCCTTCAAGTGTTTCCCTATTGCCTTTAAAATAAAAATAAAGTCGGGGCACCTAGGTGGCACAGTGGATAGAGCACCAGTCCTGAAGTCAGGAGGACCTAGTTCAAAACTGATCTCAAACACTTAACACTTCCTGGCTGTGTGGCCCTGGGCAAGTTACTTAACCCCAATTGCCTCAGCAAAAAGAAAAAAAAAATAATAAAGTCATTAATCTTCCGATTAAATTCCTTATTCCTTACCTGGTAAGTCTTCAACCCACGTCCTCCTGGCTGCAAGACCAGCTCTCTATCCACTATAACACAGATCTAAAACTATATTGTAAAGCAGCAGTCATTAAAAGCATTTGGTACTAAGAGTAGTAGATAGAAATAGAGTAGTAGATGAGTGGAATAGGTTAGGGACACAAGCAACACATAATAGTCAGTGACTATAGTAATCTACTGTTTACTATAGTAATCTACTGTTTGATAAACATTTTCAGCTTCTGGAATAAGAACTCACTATTGGCAAAAATTGCTGGGAAAATTGAAAAATGGCATGGCAGAAACCTGGCATAGACCAACATCTCATACCCTATACCAGGATAAGGCCAAAATAATTCATGATTTAGACATAAAGAATGATACTATAAGCAAATTAGGAGAATAAGGGATAGTCTACCTTTCAGCTCTGTGGAGAAGAGAGGAATTTGTGGCCAAAGAAGAACTAGAGAAATGCAAAATGAATAATTTTGATTACATTAAATTAAAAGTTTTTTGTGCAAACAAACCCAATACAGCCAAGATTAGAAGGGAAGAAGAAAGCTGGGGAATTTTTTTTTTTTTTTTTTTTTTTACAGCCAGTATTTCTGATAAAGGCTTCATTTCTAAAACAGAGAATTGACTCAGATTTATGAGAATACAAGCCATCCCCCAATTGATAAAGGGTCAAAGGATACGAACAAATAATTTTCAGATGAAGAAATTTAAGCCATTTCTAATCATATGAAAATGCTCTAAATCACTATTGATTAGAGAAATACAAATTAAGACAATTCTGAAGTATCACCTTATACCCATTAGACTGGCTAAGATGACAGGAAAAGACAATGATAAATGTTGCAGAGGATGTGAAAAAATTGGGACACCATGTATGGCTGGTGGAGTTGTGAAATGATCCGGTTATTCTGCAGAGTAATGTGAAATTATGCCCTGTAAAACTGTACATACCCTTTGATCCAAATATGTCACTACTGGGTCTGTATCCTAAAGAGACCATTAAAAAAAGGAGAAAGGACCCACATGTGCAAAAATGTAGCAACTCTTTTTATAATGGCAAGACAATGGAAATTGACTGGATTAATTGGAGAATGGCTGAATAAGTTATGGCATTTGAATGTAATGGAATATTATTCTATAAGAAACAATGAGCAGAACCAGGAGAACATTATGTAGAGTAACAGCAAGATTATTTGATGATCAGCTATGATAGACTTATCTCTTCTCAGCAATATGGTGATCCCAGACAATTCCAGTAGCCTTGAGATAGAGAGAATCTGCATCTGCATTCAGAGAGAGAACTATGGAGACTGAATATGATTTGAAGCATACCATTTTCACTTTTTGTTTGCTTTTTCCCATTTTTCCCTTTTGTTCTGATTTTTCTTTCACAACATGACATATGGAAATATGTAAAAATAATTGTACTTATATATTTATATATGTATGTATATACATAATCATATCAGATTGCTTGCTGTTTTGGGGAGGAGGAAGGTAAAGGAAGAATGGATAAAAAAAATTTTAACTTAAATTCTTACAAAAACAAATGCTGAAAACTATCTTTACATGTAATTGGAAAAATGAAATACTATTGAGGAATTTTCTTTTTAATTATGGCACTAGCATTTTAAACCTCAGTACTAAGTATTGCCTTCTCTTGAAGGCCCTCTTTTGAAATACTATCAAAAAATGGGTACCACTGTAAGTCATTCAATTAACTTAGCCTAAATTAATTTTGAAGGTTTTTTTGTCTACTAAAGGGAAAAAGGAAGATGAAATGGGGTGATAGGGATGATCTTGAAAAGATTCAGGGCTATAGTGAAGACAAACTTCTCTAATTTTCACACAGGGATCACTACTGCTGACAGTCCAGTTTTTACTTTCATTAATTTGTTGTGAGATTACTTTCAATCAACCAAGAAGCATTTAACTATGTGCAGATATTGTGCTAAAAACCAGGGCTTCAAGGACAAAAATGAAACTGCCCTAGTCTTCAAGAAGTGTACATAATGTTAAAGAAGAGATTAATATATGCACATAGGTGAATAAACACAATGTAATATAAATATTAATATATGCAAAATAAATCTAAAAGTAATTTTATGAGTTTGGAGCTGACAACTGAGGGGAAATAACATTGAACAGGAAGTCTGGAATACATATAAGTCTGGAAAAGTAGGTTGGCATCTACTTTTTTAGGTTGTGAAGGATTTTCAGTGTCATGAGTCTAATAACTATTTTATTAATAATACACCAATAAAATTTATAAATAGCTTAAGCTTTCTTTTTAAGTTAAAATGACAGGATCTATTCCTCATAATACTCTTAAAGTCTATAAATAGCTTGTTTTTTTTTTTAAGTTGAAATGACTTAGATCCTATTCCTCATAATACTAAAATTCTATAAATATCTTATTTCCTCCCCTCCCCCCTTTGGAATGTTATTTATTTGTTTTTTGGTATTCTTTTTTTTTTTTTAATTCAGTTCCAAATTTTCTTTCTCTACCCTTTCCCCACACACTGAGAAGGCAAGTTACATGATAGTTAAGTATACATATGAAATCTTTCAGAACATATTTCCATATTATTTAAGTTGTTTAAAAAAAAAGAAAAAAGAAAAAAAATTGCACTCAAGAGTTCATCAGTTCTCATTTTGGAAGTGAATTACATTAATTTTTTTTTTTAAGTTGAAATGACTTTGGATCCTACTCCTCCAACGCCAGCTATTATTATTTGTTCCCCAATCAGGTTATTAGAAGTACTTAAACTTCATGCAACAGTTGATATAGGGCCACTGGAAAGCTGGGAGTGGCAAATGGTGTAAAAACAAAGACAACTGGGCAAAGAGTACGGCCGGCGCCGTGACCTAGGATCGCGGGCATCAGGACCAGGTAATGGGGGCAGCTTTGAGCACAGACTTCCCCAACACAAAGCTTGGAGCGGATTGGAGGGAGCGAGCCGGAGGGGAGGTCTAGCTCCAGAAATCCTGGGGAAGTCCCTAGGATACACTCCCAACTGGGTGACCCAGGCATCCCGGGGCGGGGGAGGGGGCAGCGAGGTAGTCACTCGGGAACCAAGCGCCCTCCGGACTCTCCTTCCTCTTACCCCCTCCCCACCCCGGGAGGCTTGACGCAAGGCGGGGTGACGTGCGTGCGCGGCCCCGGGAGTGGCGTGACCGTGCGTGCGCGGGCCGCGGCGGAGGCGGAGGCTGGGCCGGGCTGGCGGCAGAAGATGGCGAGGGTGTGTAGGCGGCAGCAATGCTCCGTTGAGAGACGCGGCTTTCGGCAAGAACTGGATTCGTGGCGCCACAAGCTCATTCACTGTGTAGGTGAGACCCTCCCCTCCCGCCGCTGCCTCCGGTCCCGAGCTGCCCCGCTGCCTGCCTTCCCTGGCAGGGGAAGCAACCAGCCAGTTCCTCCTCCGGCCCTCTTGCTCTCTTCCCCCTCCCCCTCCCTTACCTTCCGTCTACCCTCTCTTCCCTCACCCCCTGGTGGGCGAGCAGCGCGCGACTATAGCGTCCGCTTCTCCCTCCAAGCTCGGCGCGCGCGCGCTCGCCCCTCCCTCCTACTCTCCTTCGCCCTGCGGCTCTGCCCTCTCGAGCCGGGCGCTCGCCCCTCCCCCCAACCCTGACCCGGCGCCTGGGCCGCGGTGTATTGTGGAGACTCAGTCCGAAACGCACACGCTTTTCCGGGGTCGCCGCTGCCGGCTTATGCTGAGCTAGTTGGGCGGGGTTGAGGTGGGAGGGGGCGTTGGACCAATCACCGCCCCCCACCTTCCCCAGCCGCCCTTCTCTCTGTCTCACCTCCCCAACCCCCTTTCTCCCATCCCCTCCCCCCTCGCCTCCCGGACGCGTGGCCGCGCTCGCGCCCTCTCCCCCCTCCCGCCCCCGTGCACGCGCTTCGGCCCCAGGAGCCCGGGAGTGGGCGAGGGAACTGATGGGGGAGCTGGAGCTGTCAGAGGCCCCGAGCCTGAGAGAGGAGGGAGCTGAGCGGGTGTAATGGCCGCGGGGGACAGCGGCTTCCCTCGCTCCGCTGGCGGGGGCTCGGGGTGGGTGTGTTAGTGGTGGTGGCGTGTGCGTGTGCCGTGGGGGGAGGGTGCATTGCATGGAGGTCAGCCGGGAAGGCCACGGCGGGGGCCTCTTGTCTCCTCTCTGGGGGTTTGTTTCCAAGTTGCCGTTGCCCCGAGAAGCACAGCATCCTCTGCCCTCCCCGTGCCGCGGCTTCTCGTGGGCCGGCCCCCGGGTGGTCTTCTCCCTGAGGGGAGGAGGGAGTGGACTGGGGTGCCCCGGGAAGGGCCGGGCAGCTGAGCTGCTCCTCTCACACTGTATGTTTTGTCTGTTTTTCTCTCCCAAGGTCCCGTTTCCCTCTGTGCGGCGGCCGGCGGGACCATAAGGGCTTAACTCATATATTTAATCCCCCTCCGAAAAGTAAGTGGCCCGTGTGGTGTCTCCGCTCCGCCCGCCGCCCCCAAGTCCCTCTCCATCCTTGTGTCTCACTCTCCTGCATCCAGTATTGTTATTCCTCGCCCTTTCTCCGCTGCTGAGTTGCGGGGAAGGTGCGGGGAAATTTCCCGGTCCCGCATGCCCACTCTCGGGGGAGGCCCTTGGGGCATATTAGTTAGGGACCTGGTCTTTCCTAACTGCTCATCTGGGAGATTCTAGTGGTTGGCTTGGGCCCCTCACCCCCTCCTTCCAGTCCGGGTTTCCTTGCAAGGAATTATGCAAATCCAGCTTTCTGGTGTCCATTCAGCGGCAATTTCATGCGGTGAGAAGTTCTCTTTGTTGTGTGAGGGGGAGAACAGACACTGATTTAATAGACATATCTGTTGGGGGGAAGGGTGGAGGGGGGTAGAGGAGAGAGGCTCAGTTTGGAAGAATTACAGCACTTGGTTAGCTCACTGTCTTTGTGCGTGAGCTTCCGTCTTGACAGGAGTATCTGCCCTTTACTATATCCCACAAGAGATTTTTTTCTATTATGGATTAAAAGCAAAACTGAAACTTTAAAGGAAGTGAAAAATCAGGTAACCTTTACCTAAAAGATAATATTTTTCAGAAATCCCATTCTCCAGTGGTGTTGTATGAAAATGGATAATATAAATTTTGTAACAGACTTGGACTCAGTCTAACATAAGAAACAATGATAATTGATACTGCATTAGTGTTTCAAGGTTTGAAATAATTAAGAATTTTTGACGGTGGGAAAATGTTGAGTAAAATATATAAAAAATAGACTGTTAAACATGCTCTGTAAACAATTTGAATAATGTATCCAAAAATTCATTTTCTCAGTTAAGAGGCAGTGAATTTCAACCTCCACTGCATTCATAACCACCTCTTCTGGCCCTTTTGGTTATCAGTTTGCATTCATTCAATGTGCTTTAATTCTGGGGCTTTTTTTAATTCTTAAAAATAGAACTACGTTCTCAAATATAAGTTTTCATTTATTGTGTACATTCTTTCTGTGGCATGAACCTTATGGCATTTATATAAGAAATCTGATTTACAAGGCATAGAATTTTTTAAACTGGAGTTTTCATGATGAAAGATATTTAATCTTTATTCTAGATGTGTCATGTTTGCTTGATTTTTCCTCAGTAACTGCTTTTGTTGCAGTAGGCCCAAGATAGTCTTTAAATGATTTTAACATTGACAAACATCTTTGAGTTGTGAGACTGGAAATTTTTTTAAATAATTATTTCAGGTAGTTTCAATGAGTTTTAAGTCATCTCAATCTAACAGTAAGTCTAATAATGTTTGTTGTTCAACATGGTGGTTATCGTAGAACATTTTATCTTTTAATTTTATCTTTAATGCAAAATTCTGAGTTTTGAGGAGGTAAAAGTTCAAAAGATATTTATAGTCCAAAGTGCAGTGGCAATATTTTAATCTCAATGTAGATTATAGTCTTGACTCTCATATCAATCAGTTAGATCACAGACTCCCAATTTCTTTCACATACTCATTAGGGTTTTTTAAAAATCCAATATAGATTACTAAATAAGTTAATTTTAACTTTCAGAAGTTTTAAAATTAATTATTTTTAGACTGTTGGAGATACAATTATTTGTTTGATTTTACAACCTCTTTTAATTGGTTGATCTTGTGTGTGTGTGTGTGTGTGTGTGTGTGTGTGTGTGTGTGTAAAATTGACCTTTTAACTGATCTTATGGTTAGTTGTCTCAAATTATAGTTAATTTACATTCAGTATTAATATTTTGGAATGAATGACGATTGACTTTAAATGACTTTTTTTTTTCTTGCCACCACTTTGTCATTAGCAGAAACAGAGGTGGGTACATTGACTACATTGATTTAGCTTTACTACCCTTGTAGACTGGTAGGAGAGGGAGACTTTGATCTTCTGTAGGGATGACCCATTCAGACTACATCTGCTACTTCAGATGTCACTGCTTTTTAAAGAATTCTCTATAATGCAGAGGAAATTAGGTCTAACCCCTCCCTGTCTTGATGTGGTCAGACTTTGAAAGCCAAGTAGAAGAGCCAGTGTTAGAGGACTATTTTGGCCTATACAACTATTTTACATTATTTTAACTCCAGTAGATAAGGTTATGTGGTGGAATAGTAGGTGGCATTTGAGCTAATAAGTCTTTACTTAGAGTGTTGCACAGGGTGGGTGGTCTTCTGATTTCTTAACCTAGTAAAAGACTATTTGCTTTTTTCTACTATAAACCTGAGTAAACACTCAACTATATTGGCATTTGTGCTATTTTTAGTAATGCAATATTTGTGGACAAGGGCTTATTAATTAGTTTTTAAAAGAATGTTGTTTATTCAGTGCCATGAAGAAGGGAGGAAAAAAAAGTAAAACAAGGCACAATTAGTAGGTACCAAATAGTAGTACAAATCAAGAGCTTATAGGATGTAGGTTTGAGAGGCTGTGTCAGATAACAGTAGGTGGGGAATGGAAACATTCCAAATAGAAAAAATGGCATGAGTCAGGTGTGGAGATAATAAAATGAAAGTTCTGATAGGGGAATAAGTAATCCAACTTCATTGAAGCCTAGGTGTAGGTATAGGGAGTATAGGAAACATAGAAGAAGGGTATGAGTTTGGAGTAAGTTTGTCAAAGTCTTTGACCATTATGGTTATGGAAATGATGCTTTGATCTGGTTAATGGCTCAGGAATTGTGGGGCTTATTTTCATCTCTAGTTTTAAGGAAGCTATTAAGAATGTAGAGTGTGATAATTACAAGGTGACTGGATTGATTGTTAGGCTAGTCCTTAGAAGTATGTTGCCCCATTCCAAGGAGTTACTTAAGAGTCTGTGGACTTGTTCCAATGATGATGCTATATTGCTCAAAGATATTTTAAGGGGGCTCCTACTTGGGAATTGCCTTTAGATTGATTTATTCAGATAACATTTATTAAGTGTGCTGCTAGGCATGAGGAATACAAAGACAAAAATAAAGCAATCCCAGTTTACATGGAGCTTACATTGTAGGTGGAGGGGAAACTCTCTAAATAGCTATGGAAACAAAATGTGAACCAAGTGATTTCATTGGAAAAGGAAAGCAATGGTATCAAGATAGGTTTTTTGTAAGGATCGTGTTTGATCTGAAATAGTAGGGATTCTAAGAACTTGAATCGAGGAAAGATTCCATTACAAGGGGAAGAGGGAGCATTTTGTGCAAAAGTAGAGATGAGAGGTCATGTGAAAAATAGCAAGTAGGTTGGTTTGACAGGATCATGAGGTTCCTGAAAGGAAATTATTTGCAGCAAAATAGTATCCTGGACAGAACTTGGAGTCAAAAAGACCTAAAATCAAATAAAGCTTCAGACATTTTCTAGCTGTGTGACCCTGGGCAAGTCACTGCCATTTGCTTCAGTTTTCTCATCTGTAAATTGGAGATAATAATGGTACCTACCTCCTGGTTGTTGTGAGGACAGAATGAAATAATAGCTGTAAAGAGTTTTGTAAACCTTGAAGCCCTATAAAAGCCATAAGGTAAATGCTAGCTATTATTGTTGTTAGCAGCTTGGGATATAGGCTGGAATCAGATTGTGAAGGGCTTTAAATCTAAATAATTGTTGATATTTATCCTATAGCCATTAGAGAGCCATTCCTTCCTGAGCAAAAGAAGGATGTAGTTAGACTTGTACTTTAGGAATATCAATTTGGCAGCTCTGTGAAACATAGATTGGAAGGAGGAGAGATTTTAAACAGGGAGACTAATACATTTTTGAGTAGAATATTTATTATCTTTGCAGTATTTTCAATGGTGGCAAAGTTTCACCCTGTTATGGAATGGGAGTAAGAGGGGTTGAAACAGCCAAAAGTTGTTTGGTGCCAAATGGTTTTATAACAGTTGTAATCACCTGAGGTGCAACTATAACATAAGATCCATTCTTCTTGAATATCTTATAAACTGCCTCTGACAACAGTTCCAAAAATGTTTTGAGTATCAACAGCATTTTTTGTAATAATTGTATGTATGTAGTAATTGAAGGACAATACTATAAATATGCTAGTGTAGGTTATTTTTATTTTAATTCAAGTTTTATTTATAGTCACAAGGAGTGCATATGTGTGAATGTATATATGTATGTGTCTCTGTGTATTATGAGTGGATATATTTCCCTTCCTCTTTTGGTAATCACAAGCAAGATACATGACAATCAAAGGCATTTTCTTTGCCACATTACCCAAATTGAACTAGAGGACATTACTTGTTTTGAATATCCCTACTATTCCCCTCCCCCCTTTAGCATTTTCTTCCTTTTATAACTAAACTCCTTTGATATTCGTTTTTCTGAGTCCATTATGGTAAATTAAATGGAATAAAGGAAATTATTATTTTTTGAGTTAATAATTAGAAACTTTTACTTTGAAAATTACTCAAAAATTGACTAGTGTATTTACATGTATGTATACATATGTGTAATATGAAGAGTGTGTGTGTAGCACATCTATTCTTTCTGCTGAGCTATAGTCACATCTGTAATTCCCTCTTGGACATCTTTAATTAGCTGGCTTGTAGGCTTCTCAAACTCTTCATGTCCCAGAGCTCATTTTTGTTTCTAAATCTTCTTCCCTTCTGAACTTCCTATTACTGTTAAAGGGTACCACTATCCTCTAAGTTATCTAGGCTTGCAACCTTGGTGTCATCCTCATGTTATTCACCCCTTATATCTGAACCATTACCACATCTTGTCCCGTCTACCCCCTCACTCCTCTTCCTCCTTTTTATTTATGTGACCACAGTTCATTTGGGTCCTCATCAACTCTTTTAGACTAGTGCAAGTCTTCTAATTGATCTCTCAGCCTTAAGTCTCTCCCCACTCCATTCTTTTTCTTAGTTGGTAAAATGATTTAAAAATCATTTTGTTTACATGTATTCATCATTTTTCTCTCATCCCCTGCCCCCCCCAACAACAAAAGTAACACTGAAAAATAAATTTTTTTATAAGCACACCTAGTCCAGCAAAATAAATTCCCACTTATTTCTCTGACCTCATTTTAAATTTATCACTTCTCTGACAAAGAGGTGATTAGAATGTTTCATCTTAAATCCTCTTTACTTAAATGGGTTGTCATTGCATTGACCAGAGTTCTAGTGTCTTTCATAGTTTTTTTTTCCCCCCTATATTTGCTATTGTCATTGTAGATATTATTCTAGTTCTGCTCAATTCATTCTTCATCAGTTTATAAGAGTATTTCTCTGAAACTGCCAAAGTGATTTTTTTTAAATGTATGTTTGACCATGTCATGTTCCTGGTCATCTTCAGTGTTTCTCTATTACCTTCAGCGTCAAATATAAAGACTGTTTAGAATTTAAAGCTTTTTATAAAACTGTCCCCTTCTTAACTTTAGTTTTCTCATGTTATTGCCCTCCATGAACTCTACAGTTCAACTAAACTGGCCTTTCTTCTGTCTCTTCTCTTTGTAATGGTTGACCCTTATTCCTAGAATGCCTTGCCCTGTCACCTTCACTTCACAGGAGGCTTTTCTCAAACTCCCAGATGCTAATGCCTGCCCCTTCTAGAATGTCTTCTTATACTTTGTATCCTCAGTGTTTAGCACAGTATCTGGCACCACTTAATGAGTGCTTGTTGACTGATTTATGGAGTTTGTGGTCAAATACTGTCATGCTATATACATATACATATTCACATACATATGTACATTTATATGTATGTGTATATATATACACATTATTTTTGAGAAAATCCCAGTTTAAACTGTGGTATCACTTTTAATTGAACAAGTCTTCACTGAAAACTTAAATGTGTGCAAGAACTATTCTAGTATCGTCCGACATCAAGGAATTAAAATTCTAGTTGAGAAGACAAAACATGGTAAAATATGTAATTGATATGAGACGGTAACTACAACTTTGAATTACTGTACCATAGCAATGTATTAAAAATAATATAAAGAACTCCCTTATTTAATTAATTAATATAGTTTATATCTTTCTTTCTCTCAGCATAATCCATCTATTCTTGCTTAAGTTCCTATATCCTTTTTTTGTTGCATCTCTGAAACATGTGCAATCATTTGTATAAATTTACAAATGACTAATTTTACAAATAAGTGTGTTTCAGAAACAGATGAGCAATATAGGAAACTTAGTAGACCAAGAATTTTGGGGACTGGGAGAACACAAAGTATAAAATATATTACCGTAAGCCAGGAATCTCCCTATATATTATTTTATAATTATAGTTACTGTGTCTCATGTTAAGTCATTACATGCTTCACAATGTTTTGTCTTTCCAGTTATAATGTAAGTTTTTTGATGGCATGGACCAAAGTATCTAGAATATCTTGAATCACTTGAAGCCTCAGTGAAAGCTTGTTCAATTAAGTACAATCCCACTGGGATTTATCCCTAGGAGCATCCGAAATGTTTCTGCAGAATTACCTTTTGAGAGCAAATTAAAATTTCTTTTGAGGCTTTTAATGAGTTCTTGACTCTTGGTGAGGGGCCTGGAGATCCTCCTATACTAGGCTCTTCTTTTCTTTCTTTTTTCCTGAGGCAATTGAGGTTAAGTGACTTGCCCAGGGTCATACAGGTAGGAAGTGTTAAGTGTCTGAGACCAGATTTGAACTCAGGTTCCCCTGACTTTAGGGCTGGTGCTCTATCTACTTCACCACCTAGCTGCCCTATACTAGGATCTTTTGAAGGAACTAAGTATGTATAATCTGAGCAAAAGCAGTTTATTCAGGGCAAAGACTTAGATAGTATAGTGGAAAGCATGAAGAATTTAGAATCTGGGGACCTAGGTTTGAATTCTGGCTCTTATCACTTTATGTTCTTATGAACCGGGTGTCATAGTCTCTTGATCTCAGCTCTTGTCTGTACAAAGAGGGAGTTGGCTTAAATGGTCTCATATATATTTTTAAAGATGCAAAGCCATTATATAGAATACAGAACATGTTGACATCATTATGGTTGAAACTAAAGCTCTTTTGATGGCCAGAGGTGAGAGAAGTCAATAATTAATCATTTATTAAACCACTGATGTCCAAAGGGAGAGGCAGTATTGTGTAGTAGAGTGCATTTCTTCTTTTGACACATGCCATAGCTAAAGTTATCATTTGACTCTTGAGTATAAGTAACTCAGTTTCTTCTCCATGAGAGTTGTAGAACTGCTTTGATAGAAAGAACTCTTTCTGAGGGAACTGTTTGTATTGTTGAAATCACAGGTTCAAACATCCTCTACTATGATTTTCAAATGAGTAAAGCTCTCATGCTATGTTCCGGGGAAGATGGAGCAGAAAAATATCCAAGGACCTTACAAACCTTAATCAAATAAATGCATATATCTAGGGGTTCTGAGCTTTTCCTTGGGTAGATTGAAGGCTGAGTGAGCACTCCATAAATCTGTAAGTTTATGAAGGAGTGAGAGAATTTCTTTCTCAATCTTATCCTGTTAGAACAGTAAAGGCCTGGTTTCTTTGAATAGTTGTGAGGAATAATAATAGTAATGACTATAATGAAATTAATAAACCTTATGCTACTCCAGAGGTGTTTTTTGTTTGTTTGTTTGTTTTTTTGTTTTTGCTTTTTGCTGAGGCAGTTGAGGTTAAGTGACTTACTCTGGGGCACACAGCTAGGGAATGTTAAGTGTCTGAGATCGGATTTGAACTCAGGTCCTCCTGACTTCAAGGCTGGTGCTCTATCCACTGCACCATCTAATTGCCCCTCCTGACGTTCTTAAACCCAACCCTAGGTAGAAGGGTGATTTTTATTTTAATTTAAAGTACTAAATGAATGCTATGGGAGGATAGGCCAGAATGTCATGTGATTTAGAACCTGTTAGGTTTAATCAAGGAAGCTTCCTGGAATTTAGGAGTATTTAGATTTTAAGGATTTGAAGAAGAGGAGAGAGGACTACCGAGGTGGGAATAAGTAAGGAGTTTGACTGATGAGAAGAGGCCATGTTGTGTAGTAACTATCTTATAGAATTTCAGAGTAATATGTAAACAGACATCTGAGTGCAAATCAATCTTTTCTATCAGTGCCTTAGACAAATCACAAAGTCTTTAAGTTGTAGAGGTTGCTTAATTGCTAATGGAGAGACTTTTCTCACAGCTATTTCCTTATATCAGTGGGTAAAAAAGACCAAAAAAAGAAAAAAGACACTATTTATATACATACATATACTCCCTATGGCATACTGAATGGCCTCAGGTCTTGCCTTTGACACATTTTGGGCACATCACTTAATCTCTCAGTGTTCTAGGTAACTTGTAAATAAGGTGTCCAACTTCATTGGTAAAAGGATCTACCTTATTTGAGAGTTGCTTGTGTCACTAAAATTACCGGTTGAATTATTAACTCTGCTGTACAATAATAGTGTCATTTTATTATGGACCTATAATGTCATTGGTTCAGGGATTCTTCTACCAATTCAGATTGTAATTTAGTGACTTGCCGACTGAACTGAAATATGTCAGAGATGAGACTTGTCTGTAAGGCAGGTTTTCTTTCATATCACCATGCTTCTCTTTGGTGTGGCTAATATTTATATAGTATATTAGGGCTTGCAAAATGCTTTACATACATTATTTCATCCGAACATCACCATGATCTATGAGGTGGTATTAGAGGTGACATTATTTCTCATTTTATGCTCATGGAGGCAGCTAGGTGGCACAGTGGAAGTCAGGAGGACCTGAATTCAAATCTGGTCTCAGACACAACACTTTCTAGTTATTTAGCTGTGTGACCCTGGGCAAGTCACTAAACCCCAATTGCCTCAGCAAAAAAAAAAAAAAAGAGGCTCAGAGAGACCAAGTGACTTGGCATGGTCACAGCTAGGAATTGGAATTTGAACTCAGGTGTTCTTTTATATTCAATAATATCCACTATTCTTGCTTCTTTGAAATTATATTTTGAGTTCTGGAGGTGGAAAAGAGAATGGCACTCTGCAATAGAATGATCAGAGAGGGACAGTATTACTTAGGGAAGTCTTATTTAAACCCTTAATCTTTTTGAAAATTATTTTTAGTCATAATCATTATTTAAGTAGGTTATATGGTGATAAAATAGTAAAGGTTTATTTTTAAAACATGAATCTTAATTGTGCTTTTGTTTTCTTTGCATTGAAAATCCCAACAGTGTTCTTTCCCTTTTTTGGGGGGTTATGTAAAAATCTTGATTGTAATAAAACATAATTTTACTGAGTTGATTTTAAAAGGTAATTTAGATTTTCTTTAATCTTGATTTCACTAACCAAAGCCTGGTTTTGCTATACTAGGATACCTGCATTTTGTCAGAAGTTTAACATGTATAAAAACATTATATAGATAAGTATCTGCATTTTTTGAAATGAGAGAAAGCTTTTGTAAGTTATCAGATTCCTTTTGGTCAAGGAAAGTACAAATTATGTGACGTAAAGTGCTGGGATATAAAAATAAATGAAAGCTTATTTCTTTCAGGAGTTACCATTCTAATAGAATTGCATTTACCTTCTTTAGGAAAAGGTTGTGATGATTGTTGATTCCAGTTATATGAACTGTGCTAAAGATAAAATGGAACATGCTACCTTCTCAGTTTGTTTGGATACTCTTAAGTGCATTGCAAATACTCATTAGTGCTGTAGCAGATTTTATTGTACTACATTTGTTCTTTACCCCCAACACTTAAAATTTTGAATGATGAGAGTGTGTAATTGTGTGATGTGATAAGAAATAGAAGTGCATTACTGGAGAACAAGAAGTGAGGTTAAAGCTCATCATAATGGGAGGGAAGAGAAATTTGGATATTGATATGATTTGGAAACAGAAGGAAGGTAATCTTAAACAAAAGGTCAACATTTTAAGTTATGTAGTCTTGATAACTGTTGAACACATTTATTTTATACAAAATATGTTTTATTTGAACACATTGACACTTATTTGTAAAAAAAAATTGACTAGAATATAAGTAATAATTCACTTCAAGTAAAGAATTTGGAATACTTTACCATCAGTTTCTCTGAATTTTTGAGAATGCCATATATGAGTATAAGTTTCTTTGTGTACCTCTGCTATATTTACGTTTGAGGAAAATATCTAGAAATTATTGTTTTAAATGTATGTTATTTTGAAATAGTTAAACATGTGGATAACTGAGTTTCAAGTTCTTTTCTAACATCTCTAGCATCTTAATGACATTTTCCATTTTCTAATAATACTTGAATAAGCTAGGTGCTTCCCAACATGAGCTCCAAATATTTCCATCATTTTGCATTTCTATGTTTTTATCCAAATTGCATTCAGCAATTTATGTTGCACATCACTAACATTAATTAGTAGTTTTTTGAAATAGTGTAATGTAAATTAAGACATTTCTATATATGTATATAAGCATATGTGGAAACAGTATGCATATCTATGTTATGCATATGTAGAAATTAGAAGTTTCATTGATGAATTTTTTTCATAAATGATGCTGTTGTGATAATTGAACTCAAATTCTAGGTTATGTGAGAAGGGAAGAAAAAGGATGATACCTCTATAGCATCTGTGACAATGAATACAGTTTAAGTATTTTAAGTATCTATTCCTGAGTCTAGGAATAAACTTGAGGGAAGGAATGTTTCCATCCTTATCTTAGCAGTTGCTTATTCCTTGTTGCCATGCAAAGTGAATAAATTTTGCTACTGGTTTTCATGGGAGTTAGGACAAGCGTGGCTTTTTAGTTCTTCAAGAGTTCACTGACTCAATAACAGTTATTTGTAGGTCACATGGTAATAACTTATTTTCAGTAGACATTCTTAGAAGTAATTATTTAAATTTGGAATAGTTTTTATCCTTCAAAAAGCTTGAAGTAAATTTGGTAGTAGCTAAAGAAAGTGAGCATAAAACTTCAAATTTCCCTTTCCCCCCCCAAAGTCTTTATTCCTTATTATGGAGTTACTTTGGAGAAAAGCTTATCTCTCTTCCCTTTCTTATATACCAGTTCCTTGCTGAATTCTGCTCCTTCTAAGGGGCAGTGTCTGAAATTGCCAGAGAAATAAAGGTTACTTATGTTTTCTTTTTTGTGTACAATTCTCTTAGTCATTATGTTTTTATAAATACAGTAAAAGCTGTATTAAATCTAGTTCTGGTTCATAGATTTATAACGGCTTTATGGGTTAAAAATCATCCAGGCTAATGACATCAAATTCACATGGACAATGACTGCCAAATTGTACGTGGATCACATATTTACTTGGAAAATCACATTAATACGATATGTCTTTTATTGTATTTTTATTAATTTTGTTAATTATTTCCCAATTACATTTTAATCTGGTTTGGGCTGCACTGGGGAGTGGTGTGAACTTGGTGTGTGGTTGATGTGACTGGTCTAGGCCAACCCCCAAGTTTCATAGATGAGAAAAAAACCTCCATAGGTTTGGAGAGGTGGATTAATTGGTAAAATGAAAAATTCACAGGTTACACTGTATGCTGACCTTTGGATAACGAGAGTAACTGTCAGACTGCAACTATAATGTATCTTTTTGCCTCATGGTCATCATGTTTTGTATACAAATTTATATTTTATCAACAGTAAATGTGTACTTAATTGTCTTCTGTGAGATATGTGGTACTATGCTAGCAATTTAAAGAGCCTGAGGAAGACAAGATAAAAACATACTCAGTATTATGAAGAATATGAAGATTTGACTTATTTTAAGAGAGAAAACAGATTTTTGTTAATAAAAAAAAGATCTTTAATTTTTTTAAGTTATCTTTTAAAAATTGTGGATTAATTGGTAAAGTGAAAAATTCCTTTTTTAAAAAAGTCTCATAAGAAACAGTAAACATCAATAGAACTATACTTGCTTAGTAATTTTTACATTTTAATTAATTTATTACAGTGAAAAATATAATACCTCTTTAGCTAGTCATTCCATTTAAATCACTAACAGGAATTTTTGCCCACCCATGCACATTAATTTTTTTCTCATAACTGTAGCTATTTTGGATTCCAATTTTCTGGTCTTTGCTCCTTTTTTATAGTATAGTACAGAATGAAACATTTTTTGAACATAGGCAATAAGGGAATTTCTTTTTACATTTTAGTTATATGAGGTTTTTCCTTTGCTTTTTCTTTTTATTATTATTAACAAAAATCTGTTTTCTTTCCTTCCTACCTACCCAATTGAAAAAAAGAAAAATACTTAATCACCAGTATGCATAATCAAGCAGAACAAATTCTTATTCCCTATGTTCAAAAAATGTTTCATTCTTTATTCTAAATCCATCACTTCTCTATTGGGATAAGCATGCATCTTTATTATTGGTTCTCTGAAATCATAGATGGTAATTGTGTTGCTCAGAGTTCTTGCAGTTTTCAAAGTTGTTTGTCTTTATAATATTGTCATAAATTATTCTCTTATTGCTCATTTTATCCATCAGCTTATAGAAATATTTTTGTAGTATTGATATACTATATATTTAATTTTTTTCTGATTCTGCTTATTTAAAACTATATCAATTCTTATAAGTCTTTCCACATCTTTTGCTGGAAAACCATTGTGTTGTCAGAAATAGATGATTTCTACTAATTGACAATTTAATTCAAATAGCAATTCCTAGTACCTAAAAAGTTGTTATAATTTCATTTTCATTGACATCTTGATCTTGTAAAAGATGCTATACTTGTTGTTGATAGAGATAAATTAAAAAACATATGCAAGCTAATTTAATTTTTCTCTCATTTTTCTTATGCTTTTTTATTGTGATTTATGTAGGCCCTTTGTAGGCATGTTGTGATTTCTAGAGATAATTTCTGATTACATGCAAATACTTTCCTATGAAGTGTAACCCTTTTCTTCCTTTTTCTTTCACATACAGATAGCAGGTACAATATATAGTTAAATTTTCCTCCCTTATCTTTCAGTCTATAAACATTTATTAAAAACCTGCCATATGCGAGGTACATTCTCAATTATTTAACCCAGTTTGATTATATAAAAATAATTTTCTTGTTTCTATCATAGGTTTTTGGCCTTTGAGGGCAATATAGCAGGATAGCCTAAGAATTTTCTACTTTTATCGTTCTACATCTTTTTCTGGATGCTTATTTCAACTACCAAGGTCACCTTTTTTTGTTGTAAAAAGAGCACTTACATTAGATGATAGGATATTAGTACTTCTGATAGAGTTCTAGCCCTTCCTTGAGGGTAAGGAATATAAATTTTATGTGTATCTCTACCAGCTGATACAGAGAATGCACTTAATTACTTTTCCCTCAAAATATAGAGTAGGACCAATTTGGCTTACATGTGTGACTTTTAGGTTCAGAGGTCTAACCCTGGTACAGTGGTGACTCATTTTTGCCACTTGTTTAGACTTTAGTGAAGTATTCTAGTTCCTATTTGCTTCTTTTTGGGGGTGGGAGATAAGAGTGTTTGTTTCAATTGATTGATTTCCTTGATGATGTTTCATCAGAATAGTAAATTCTTCCTTCACAATGCAGATTAATTACTCATTTGTCATTTAATAGTCATAGCTGCCTGGAATTGAGAAAAATGACTTACATATATTGTTACCTTACTAGTATATGCCAGAAGTAGAATTTGAACCCAGATGTAGGGCTACTCCTCTTTCTTTTGTTATCTTTAGTGATTGTTTTTATGGAGGAGTGAGAGCTTTGTTTTCACTCTTCAGTGGTACCTCCAATATAAGCCATTTGTATAAGGTTACCCATTGGTAAGAAAGGAGAGCCTAGGCCTGATCAGTACCTAACAATTTTCCTCATTTCCTGAAAGGAAGGAGTTGAACTGCCTTTTTTTCTTTACCAAGAGGATATAACCTCTTGGAACTTTTTGCAAAACCAGGATTTACTGCAACTTAAAAGTTGCTTTTTCAGGGGAGTATGAAAAATGGGGACTATAAAAAAACCATAATCTCTGATTACTTAGGGGTAAGTGACTATAGGCAGCTGCCTGGAAATTGTTTTGCTCAAATTATACTTGAATCCTTATCAGATTCCCTATGGCAGCTATTCTTTTAATATCATTTTTGAACAGATGATCTCATTTCTTATTTTACTGAGTTAATGGAGGCCATTTAACTGGAGGAAGGTTGAAGGGAGGTCCTTTGTCTTCTAAATTTCTCTCCTTGCCTGTTCTCTTTCTTTACGCGATCAACATTTCCAAATCTGTGATTTATGTTGAATGCCTCTTCCCCAACACTCTTTTCATTTTCTCATTGTATAGTTTCATACCTTTTATCACCTCAGTGAAAGTTCTCTTGAATATTATCTATAGTCATCTGTTTATGCACTAGAATGCCTTGTTTATTAGTCTGCATAGAATTTCAGAGCTATAAGGAACCTAAACGATATTTGTATCCAACTCTGAAATCATTGTTGCTTTTTATTTATTTTGTTTTTGTATTTACTTATCTGTGCAGAAGTTATTCTCCTCAGCAGATTGTAAACTCCTGTTTTTTTTTACCCATCTATCTATCTATCTATCTGGCAATTGGGATTATAGATTGCCCAGGGTGACACAACTAGTGTCAAGTGTGAGATCAGATTTGAATTTAGGTGCTCCTAACTCCAGGGTCAGTGCTCTTATCTACTGTGCCGCTGCTTCGGAGTGTGTGTGTGTGTGTGTGTGTGACCTAGGGAAGGGATACCACTTTTTTTTTTTTACAGCCAGTATTTTATTTTATTTTTATTTGCAAAACATATGTGTGGGTAATTCTTCAACATTAACCCTTACAAAGCTTTCTGTTACAAATTTTTCCTCCCTACTCCCTACCCCTCCCCTAGATGGCAGGATATCCACAACATGTTAATTATGTTAAAATACTTGACAAATCGAATATATGTATACATATTTCCACACTTATCATTGTTGTGCAAGAAAAATCGTATCTACAAGAAAAATCAGATTAAGGAAACAATGCAAACAAACATCAATCGAGAGTATGAAAATGTTATGTTGTGGTCCACATTTCACATCTCTCTCTCTGGGTGTATATGGCTTTCTTCAGTGAACAATTGGAAGTGGTTTGAAACATTTCATTGTTGAAGAGAGCCATGTCCATCAGAATTGATCGTCATATGGTATTGTTGTTGCTGTATATAATGATCTCCTGGTTCTGCTCATTTCACTCAGCATCAGTTCTTGTAAGTCTCTCCAGGCCTCTCTGAAATCGTCCTGCTGGTCGTTTCTTACAGAACAATAATATTCCATAATATTTATATACCATAATTTATTCAGCCATTCTCCAATTGATGGGCATCCATTCAGTTTCCAGTTTCTAGCCACTACAAAAAGGGCTGCCACAAACATTCTTGCACATGTGGGGCCCTTTCCTTCCTTTATGATTTCTTTGGGATATAAGCCCAATAGAAATGCTGCTGGGTCAAGGGATACCACTTTCTTGAATTTTTCTTTGCTTTCAATTTTCTAATATATCACTTTCCCTCCACCTCAGATTATTTTGTTAGCTCTTTTTTTTTTAACATCTCTTCAATATTGCAGCTTCCTAAGATTGTGTCCTTTTTTCTTTATACACACACACACACACACACACACACACACAGTTTCATTCTAGCCTGTAATATTAAATATCATCTCTATGTAGATGACAACTAAATTAAGCCTAACTTCTTTTGAAAGCTCACCTTTTGTATTTTCTAACTGCTTATTAGATAGTTCTTTCTGGATGATCCACAGTGCCTCAAACTCAGTGGGTCCAAAACTGAACTTTGTAGTTAATGTAGATAGATAACCTTTGTAAGCAATATGTTTGTTGTTATCTTTGATAGCCTTCAGAGTGAGCTATTCTTTATTTTGTGAACATATCCTGGTGCTTTTCTGCCTTCACACCTTTTCATCACAGTACTCATTACAAACTATTTATTCTTCATGATCCAGCTGAAATTCTTTGTTCCCTTTGTCTTTCTCCTGGACTTCTATAGGATCTTGAACCAATCTTATAGCACTTATTCTTCATTGTATTACACTTATATTTGCATGTCATATCTCCTTTATTTGATTGTAAGCTTATTTAGAACAGCAGCTATATACTAATTTCTTCATCCCTTCTCATAGCATCTGACTCAGTTAAGTTATTATTATTTTTTTTAATGAATATATGAAGTGGTCAATGAGTGCCTAGAATGTTACCTTGATTTTGGTTGAAAGAAAAAGAAATTACCAGACCCAAACTGTGAGAGTTCATCTATTAAAGACCATAGGATTGAACTGGAACGAACCTTTGAGGCCAACTGTTTTAATTTCTTTATTTTGCAATTGAGTGTACTACATTGGATGGTCCTAATAGACTCTTCCAAGCACATAAGAGGAATAAGTATCAGAAGTGGTATTTAAACTAAGGTTCTCTGCCACTAGTGCCAGGGTTCTCACTGCAATGTTCTGCTGTCTTTTGTGAAAAATAAACATCTTGGGCTGAGTCTACTTACTTCCTGTCATTGTAGAGAACTGCTGAATCCAGAAGAACCCATATTTAGTATTAACAAAGCTTGTGAGCAGGCAGGGAAATACTATAGAATGTCTCTTAGAGTTGTACTTATTTCTAGAGCCATTTCCCTTTTCTGAACTGTGGTAATTATATTAGAAAATAATTGTTTGGAAATAAGGTCTAATTGCCTCTCTCTCTCTTATTCCTTATTCCTTGGCTTAAACGAAGAATGTAGTCTTCACCTACAACCAGGAAACAGATTGGTTTCATAGCCGAGCTGAGATTTGTAATGAGTCAAACATTTTAGTTGGGGAGGGTGGGAAAAAAAAAAGAAGGGAATGTTGTGTTAGATGAGCTTCCCCAAAACATGTTAATGATCAATTATTGATTTTGCTATGTGTTTTTTTATCAGTTACTGGGTATGTGATAAATATGACTTGGACTTAATTGGCAAAGGAACTATCCTTTTGGTCTTGCTTTGATGTTTTGTTTCCAGAAAGTAAGTCAAACAAATATTTGGGTGTAGTTAAGATTTATTTAAAATGACTATATTTTATATAACCAAGTAATTTGTGGCCAGTTTTTAACTCAGAAAAATACCTATTGGTGTCATAGGAATGGTGTGCTTACAGTGAAAAAATCCCAAATGCTAAGTAGGAGATAAACAGATCAATTAAACTTGAGAACATGTCAGAACCTTGCACCCTAGCAAAATTATAGATTAGCAACAGTAGTGGTAGTACCTAGAGCTAAGTTTTTGGTAAGTTTTCAGAAATAATTCTTGCCGTTAATTTAGAGCTGGAAAGAGAGAAGTTGTGCTTGCTTTTGAAGAGAATGAATTACTATAGTAGAAGAATAGTAGCTGACAATAATCATGTCTATACATAAGAATAGTTAAAGAAGCAGTAACTACTCTGGAGTTAGAGGTGAAATGGCGTGGGAGGGAGTGGAGGGGATATGCTTCAGCTAAAATGAACTTGGTGAAGTTACTTTTTCTAATTTTATTTGATGTAAAAAGGTTTGGAGTTGTATTTTTTTTATTTTTGTAAGCTGAAGTAGGCTTTGGAAAGCAGCCCTTTTTTATTCTTCCTTCACCCTCTTTTACAGTCGTGTTTCATGCAAAAAGTTTTTTGGTTCTTTAAAGGAATAGGTTTGGGGTAGATTCTTATGGGGAAAGGGAATTATTCCTGGGAAACATTTGTTCAGATTTTCATTCTGTCAGATTCACTACTTCTTATAGTTAAAGAGCACGTAACTGTTATTAATGAATTTAGGTCACCAGGCTATTTAAAATACATCTCAGGATACTAAAAGAATTGGAAGACATGGTTGCTGACAGTGTCTTAAAGATCATAGAAAATGGGAGGATGACCATACCCATTGACTGGGTAGATCAGGAGAATGTAACAAAATTCTTAATATTGTGGGAAAAAAATGTGGAGAGGGCTGGTTAATCATAGGTTGATTTAGAACTAGACTCAAAAAGTCTAATAAATACTTGCAGAGTTACAAAGAAAGAAATGATAAATAGTCTGCTCTGTAGAAATATAAACTCTTATCAGTGAAACAACATGCATGTTCACAAAATAAGTACAAGGTAATTGAGGGGGGTGATGGTAGCAGCTAGGGGGAACTTTGATGAAAACTTGAGGAATCTAAGAAAACTTGCTCAGAAGTCAGAGTCTGAGCAAAGAGTGAATGTTGTGGGTGAACAACAGCAAGAAGATAACTTTGGTTGGATAATAAAGTGTATGAAGAGGAATAAGGTGTATTAGGCTGAAAAAAGATGTTAGATTCGGTTGTGAAAAATGACAAAAAGATGTTTGTTTTTGACTGGAGGTAACAGAACAATTAGAGTTTATTGAGGGTGTATGGTCAATTCTGTGACTTTGACAGCAATGTGGAAGATGAATTAGAGTAGGGAGAGATGAATCAGGGAGATCAGTTAGGAAACTATTGCCATATAGTTCAGATGAGAAGTGATGAGGATTTAAACTAAGATGGTAGACATGTGAGTATTGAGAAAGAGATGGATTCTAAAGTAATGTGCATTTAGAATTGACAAGAATTGACAGCTGATTGGATTGGGTGTGTTGGGGTTGAGTGAAGTGCAATTAAGGAAGGATGGCTCCTGGGAACTTGGTGACTGATAAAATGATGGCATTACCACTCAAAATTGGGAAATTTTAAGGAGGGTGTACATTTTGGAGGATTTCTGGCCCTTGAGGGCTGTTAGTAGTCTATTTATGTACTTCTACATGAGGATTTCAAGAAGAAATTAGGAGAACCTAATCATTCAAAGAAATAGGCCTTTTTGGAATATGCTTTGAAGTACCTAAAACTGAGAGCACTTAAAAGGGGAGTTAGGAGTAGCAAGAAAAGGACATGTTGGTAACTACTTCCACCTTGGGGAAGAAATAAATACTTTGGAAGCCAGATAAGAAAAGTATATAACTAGGGATATTGCCACAGAAGGATCTTTTTTAGGCTATGTCAAAGAATCCAGGGACAGGAAATTGTCCTTGAAGCTCTAGTCCCTAATTTTGGTTTCATACCTCCATGAAACAGGGCAACTGAGGGATTTTGAAGAAGGCTAGGTGTTTTATAAAGAGGATAAAAGTATTACTCAGACACATCTAATTCATTTCCCCTGTCTGACATAGGAAGAGTTACTAATTAGCAAAGTTACACGGGAGATGCAGAATTCTGAGCTTAGAAGCTTGGTGCCACACAGGAAAATGGGACATAGAATAAAGACAATCTAGGAAAGACTAAGCCTTTACTGTAAAAGTAGATTTTTTTTTTCTGGGTTATCACATGTCCTTTAGCGTTTGGAAATTGTGTTTTTGTGCTTCCTTCATAGATGTAACCATAGATAGATTTTTGTTCAATGATTATTTAATTACCAATATCAATTGAGACATAAGGTGGTCAGATTCAGTCATGGATACTCTGTGATAGAATGATTAAATGGTAAATAGTAAAGTTTGCTGATAGTGTAAATAAACAAGCCATTTTTTTTATTCTGTTCAATTCTTATCCTGCTCTTTTATAAATTCTTTACCCAGTGTGCTGAAAACTTTAGAGCTTTTCACATTATGTAGTTAGCAGTGAAGTATGTTGGTTGTCTTTTTTTCTCCTGTACTTGTTACATGATTGGCTTACTTCTTTTCTATCATCCTGAAAATGATAAAGATAACAAATTAACAGCTGGTACTGGTGCTGTTAACAACAAATTGTTGTCTTAAAGAAAGGCTTTTAAAAATTGAATCAATTTTTTTCAAATAATTTTATTTTTTCCAATTGCATGTGAAGATAGTTTTCAATATACACATTTGTAAGATTTTGAATTCCAATTTTTTTTCTCCTTCTCCAAGACAGCAAGCAGTCTGATATAGGTCATACATGTACAATCATTTTGAATTATTTTCACATTAATCATGTCAAGAAAGATAAAAACAAGAAAAATCGCAAGAAATAAAAAGCAAGCAAAAAAAAAAATGAAAATACTATGTTTAGTTCTCCCTATGGATATGGATGGCATTTTCCATCCCACATCTATTGGAATTGTCTTGGATTACTGAATTGCTGAGAAGAGCTGTCTGTTGTAGTTGATCGACAAATAATCTTTTTAAAAAAAAAATTTCATGAAAGCTTTTTATTTGCAAAACATATGCATGGATAATTTTTCAACATTGACCCTTGCAAAGCTTTCTGTTACAAATTTTTCCCTCCTACCACCCACCCTTTCCTCTAGATGACAGGAAGTCTAATACATGTTAAATATGTTAAAATTCTTGACAAATCGAATATGTGTATACATATTTATGCAGTTATCTTGCTGTACAAGAAAAATCACATCTACAAGAAGAAAATAATCTGAGAAGGGAAACATAATGTAAGCAAACATCAATAGAGTGTGAAAATGTTATGTTGTGATCCACATTTAGATCCCTCTCTCTGGGTGTATATGGCTTTCTTCATCAGTAAACAATTGGAACTGGTTTGAAACATCTCATTGTTGAAGAGAACCATGTCCTTCAGAATTGATCATTGTGTAGTCTTATTGTTGCCGTGTACAATGATCTCCTGATTCTGCTCATTTCACTTAGCATCAGTTCATGCAAGTCTCTCCAGGCCTTTCTGAAATCATCCTGCTGGTCGTTTCTTACAGAACAATAATATTCCATGACATTCATATATAATAATTTATTCAGCCATTCTCCAATTGATGGGCATCCAGTTTCCAGTTTCTAGCCATTACAAACATTTTTGCACTTGTGGGTCCCTTTCCTTCTTTTAAGATCTCTTTGGGATGTAGGCCCAATAGAAATGCTGCTGAGTCAAAGGGTATGTACAGTTTGATAACTTTTTGAGCATAGTTCCAAATTTGATCAGCAAATAATCTTGCTGTTACTGTGTATATAATTCTCCTGGTTCTGCTCATTTCACTAAGTATCAGTTCATGTAAATCTTTCCAAGCTTTGGTGAAATTTTTCTACTCATCATTTGTTATAGAACAATAATATTCCATTACATTACATAACTTATTCAGCTGTTCCCCGATTGATGGGCATCCACTCAATTTCCAATTCCTTGGCACCCTAAAAAGAGCTGCTACAAACATTTTTGCACATATAGGTCTTTTCTCTCTTTTATGATCTTTTAGTCGCATTGCTAGGTCAAAGGATATACACAGTTTTATAGCCCTTTGAGCATAGTTCTGAATTGCTCTCCAGAATAGCTGAATCAGTTCAAACTCTTCCAACAATGTATTAGTGTTCCAGTTTTTCCTGTCTTCTGAGCTAATCTGTAGGTGTGAGGTAAGACTTCAATTATTTTAATTTGCATTTCTCGAATCAATAGAGATTTAGAGAACTTTTTTCATGTGAATTATATATGACTTTAATTTCTTCATCTAAAAATAGTCCATTGATATCCTTTGATCGTATCAGAAACACTGGCTGTAAAAATTGTTTCCCAGCTTTTGGCTTCCTTTCTAATCTTGGCTGCATTGATTTTGTTTGTGCAAAAACTTTTTAGTTTAATGTAATTAAAAGTATCCATTTTGCATTTCACAATGTTCTCTCTTCTTTGGTCATAGATTCCTCCTTTCTCTAAAGTTTTGACTGTTAAGCCGATTTTTAAGGGAACTATGAGTAATATCACAGGATGAGAAAACAGATGGACAGTCTGGGATCACATATTCTTTGACAGGGCAATAATAAATATATTGTGCTGGTTTAGAGCAAGTCTTCTTAAATTATTTCCACTAGTAACCCCTCTTCACCTGAGAAATTTTTATCTGTCCCTGAATACATAGGTATAAAAATTAGGTATGCAAATCAAAACATTTACTGATAACAAATCACAAAGAAATTTATTTTAAAACTATTCCTTGGTGTGCATATAATTTTGCCATTTATTAAAGACAAAAGCAAATCTACACACTTAGTGAGATGAATATACTTATTTACTTTTAAATAAAGAATTAATTCTTGGTGGAATATTTAATACTTTTTACTGTTACCATTTTTTTTTTTTGCCAAAATCCCTCTTTTCCTCCCCTCCACCCCCCATTCAGTTATGCAACTCTGGGATCCAGTTTAAGAAGCTTTGGGTGGTTAGAGGGAGGATAAATCTAAACATTCAGAAAAACACTGTTCCTTTGATGTTAAAAGATTGAAAGTAGGCCTAGAAAGATTAGATTGTTAGATGTGGGCTGAAAGATCTTGGAATGACATTTCCATAAAAGTGAGTTGGAAACATCCTCTTTGATATGAACTGTTGGAATTGTTTTGGCCCCTTTTTCTGCATTGACCCTACCTCACTGACTGAGGGTAAGAAATGATGGGATAGGTTTCTGGGGCACTTGAAATGTGGCTTCTGTATTGTATGATTAGTGAAATAGGCAGCTCTAACTTGCCTGAGATTTGTAGAAGTCAACTCTGTGAGGCTTGGCAGATATGTATTTAGTTGATGAGAAGACTGGAAACATTTACCTTTTATATTAAATGACATTCATCAATATTTGTAATTACAATCTGATGAAACTCTGACTTTAGCCATTCCATAAATATTAGGTAATTTCTTAGAAAGATGCTTTATTGGCGATATTTCTTATATGGTTAATATTCCTGAGAACTTTTAAAATTTTAAGTGGTCACAGTGTTAACATGTATCTACAACATATTTTACCAAATTACTTATTGTTCAAATTCAGCAAGAAACACTTTTTACCCTTTTGCGCTAGCAATTTGAATCAGGAGGGAGAGAGAGAATTTAGAACTTAGAATTCGTGTGGATATTTATGCAAGAGTCAATCAGGATAAAAACATTTTGACTCTGATAATAAGTTCCAGATGTGTGGGACAGGTGCTAGACCCCCTTCCTCAAATTGAGTAATCAGAGACATCTTCAGGTACAAAGAAAAAACATTTATTTAGTCCCTGCTGGGAGAGGTCCAAACACACCTGGGAGGTATCTCAGCTCACATGTTCTGTCAAGCCGGAAGCAAAACACCTAGTTAAATAGCAAAAGAACCAAGCCTTTTCATTGGATAGACTAAAAGGAAGTAACTATCCTTGAGGAGTTGTCTGCTTCCTGTGGGTCACATTCCTTTCTATCACTGACCTAGGGTCTTGGCCTTTAGAGGCCTCTAGGCCTTCAGATGATATGACTTCCTGCAACCTGGGATCTAAAGCCTGATTTTCTGGCTCTAAAGACTTCTGGGAATAGGGATCATGTGAATTAGACCTACTCTCATAGACTTCTTGAGAAAGCTTCACTTGTCTATCTAATTCACAAAGAATTATATGGTTTTTGAATGTATCTGATGATGGAATTTTGTTATTTTGTTAAATTGAGTATTTCATGTTTCTATAGGCAAGGTCTTGTAAATCCTTTATGTGTATGAAATGTTACTATAAAACATTGAATTTCATAATCCATAGTCACATCTTAGTTTTTTGTTTTAATATTGTAATTATTTAAGAATGGACATGAAAGTATGTAAATAATCTCAAGGTACCATATGTGTTGGAAACAGAAAATGTTATCAAGGACTTGTATAATCATATGATCATATTTCTTGCCCCTCATAATTTTTTTTAAGGCTTTTTATTTACAAAACATATGAGTGATTTTTCTACATTGACCTTTGCAAAACTTTTTGTTGTTGTTGTTCCAAGCTTTTCCCCTCCTTCCCCCCACCCCCACCCCTAGATGACAGGTAATCTAATACATGCTAAATATTTTAAATTATATGACAAATCCAATATATGTATACATATCTATACAGTTATCTTACTGCACAAGAAACATCAGATCTAGAAAGAGAGGAAAAAAAAACCTAAGAAGGAAAACAAAATGCAAGGAAATATTCACAGAAAGCATTAAAATGCTGTGTTGTGGTCCACACTCAGTTCCCTTAGGCTTCTCTCTGGATGTATATGACTATCTGCATCGCTGAACAATAGGAACTGGTTTGAATTACATCATTGTTGAAGAGAATCATGTCCATCAGATTGATCATCGTATAGTCTTGTTGCTGTGTATAATGTTCTCCTGGTTCTGCTGGTTTCACTCAGCATCAGTTCATGCAAGTCTCTCCAGGCTTCTCTGAAATCATCCTGCTGGTTGTTTCTTACAGAACAATAATATTCCATAACATTCATATACCATAATTTATTCAGCCATTCTCCAATTGATGGGCATCCTTTCAATTTCCAGGTTTTTTTGGCCCTCATAATGTTGAAAGAACCCCAAATAGTCACAAAACTCCATATATGCCACCTCAGCAGAGATGTAATGTGCCTTTTAAATTAGTTATTTTTATTTTGTATGCAATTAGGGTTGGATTTTTCACTTACCTTCTATATTGGAAACCAATAAAAAATAACTCCCTCTATAGGGTTGGGAGACCAGACAAGTATATAATTGGGGTAGAATTCTAGGAGCTGTAGAATCTCCATATGTAAATAGCATGAAGCAGAAAAAAAAGGAGTTAAGTGATCCTTTAATATGTAAGAAGACTTTAGGAAGTATAATTTTGGAACTTGTGAGTTTGCTTTTGCTTGGGTCATTTTTTTCTCAATAGTATTTTATTTTTTTCCAATTACATGTAAAGATAGTTTTCAACATTCATTTTTTGTAAGATTTTGAGTTCCAAATTTTTCTCTTCCCCCCCATTCTCCTCTCCTCAAGACAGCAAGCAATCTGATATAGGTTTTACATGTACAGTCGTTTTAAATGTATTTCCATATTAGTCATGTTGTGAAAGAACAAAAGGGGGGGAAAAATCACAAGAAAGAAAAAATAAAGAGAAGTGAAAACAGTTTGTTTCAATTCGCATTCAGTCTTCATAGTTCTCTCTGGATGTGGATGGCATTTCTATTGGAATTGACTTGCGTCACTATATTGTTGAGAAGAGCAAAATCTGTCATAGTTGACCATCACAGTATTGCTCTTACTGTGTACAGTGTTCTGATTCTATTCTTACTAGGGTTATGTTGAAGAAGCCTACAGGCCATAGGATAAGAGTGATTTATAGATATTAGCTGAAAAATTCAGAAAGTCAGTAGGGCTCAAAATGCAAAAATAGAGTAATAAGACATTGATAACTATTGCTTTTAAAATCTTTGTATATTTGAGATTTTGAAAGATAAATAAAATATTTTTCAGTTGATGAAATTTATCTTACAATAATCTCCCCTGAGTTTTTATGGTTATCACTGAAACTTAATTCAAAGAGAAGCAATGTAAAATTTGTCCTATATGTTATCTCATTTGGTCATAAAAGTCCTGTGGAATAAGTACATAGGAAAATGAGGCTTAGAGAGGTTAAGTGACTTGTTCAGTGACACACACTAGGCAAATATCTGTACCCCAAAGAGATAAAAGAAAAAGGATATCGCTCCTAGTGCACGCGTACATACACACACACACACGCACACACACACACAAATATTTATAACAGCTCTTTTAAAGGCAAAGAGTAGAAAATTGAGGATCTGCTAGTCAATTGGAAAATGACTGAATAAGTATTGATGGTGATTATGATGGAATACTATTATGCTATAAGAAGAAATGAAGAAGAGCAGCTAGGTAGTGCAGTGAATAGAGTGCTAGCCCTGAAGTCAAGAAGACCTGAGTTCAAATCCAGCCTCAGAAACTTAATACTTCCTAGCTTGCCTCAGGCAAAAAAAAAAAGAAATGAAAAAACTTAGGAAGACATGTGAACTGATTCAGAGTGAAATGAGCAAAACCAGAAGAACACAGTAATAGCAGCATTATAAGAATGATAAGCTGTGAAAGACTTACCTAACTGTTCATAACAGGACAGTTCCAAAGGACTCATAATGGAAAGTGCTGTGCACCTTCAAAGAAAGAGCTGATGAACTCAGAGTAGATTGAAGCATATTGTTTTGTTTTGTTTTGTTTTTTTCTTTTCAACATGGCTAATATAGAAATAGGTTTTTCAGGAGTTCACTTGTATACTGGGTATTGTATTTCTTGCCTTTATTCCCCCCCTGGTTATACATGTACTTTTTTTTTTTTTTTTTTTTTTTTTTTTTTTGCTAAGGCAATTGAGGGTTAAATGACTTGCCCAGAGTCACACAGTTAGGAAGTGTTAAGTATCTGAGACCAGATTGGAACTCAGATCTTCCTGACTGCAGGGCTGATGCTCTATCCACTTAGCTGCTTCTGTACATTCACTTTTTTTTAAAACATTTGAATCATGTCAGGAGAGAAAAATCAGAACAAAAGGGAAAAACCACAAGAGCAAAAAAAAAAAAAAAATGAACATAGATGTGTTGATTTACATTTAGTTTCTGTAGTTCTCTCTTTGAATGCAGGTGGCGTTTTCTATCCAGGGAGATTGCCTTGGATCACTGAACTGCTGAGAATAGGTCTTTCACAGTTGATTATCATACAATCTTATTGTTATATTCCTGGTTCTGCTTATTTCGTTCAGCATCAGTTTGTGTAAATCTTTCCAGAACTTTCTAAAATCAGCTTGTTCATCACTTTTTATAGAACAATAATATTCCTTTACTTTCATATACCATAACTTACTTATTCAGCCATTCCCCAATTGATGGACATCTATTCATCACCAAAAAACAAAACAAAAAAAAACCTTATATATTTTTGCACTTGTGGGTCCTTTCCCTTCCTTTATGATTTTCTTGGGATACAGACCCAGTAGTGGCACTGCTGGATCAAAGGGTATGCACAGTTTTATAGCCCTTTGGTCATAGTTGCAAATTACTCTCCAGAATGGTTGGATAATTTTATAACTCCACCAAAAATACATTAGTGTCCCATTTTTCCCATATCCCCTCCAACATCTTTTCCTGTCATCTTAGTCAATCTGAGAGGTACCTCAGAGTTGTTTTAATTGGCATTTCTCTAGTCAATAATGATTGAGTATTTTTTTTCATATGACGAGCTGGCTTTAATTTCTTCTGAAAATTGTCTGTTCATATCTTTTGACCATTTATCAATTGGTGAGTTATCTTACAACTTTTAAAGGAGTTAACTGACAGGAAGCCTTTTTGATGGAAATATACAGGCCATGTTCTTCTGAGTTCCAGTTCTAAATTAACAACTGGCTATTGGAGAATTGTACCATAGACATCTCAAAGCTCACAATCTTTCCCCTTAAATTCCCCTTTTCCAAATTTCCCTTTTACTGTCAAGAGCACCATAATCTTCCCAGTTACCTAGACTTGCATCTTTAGTGTCATCCTCTGCTTCTCACTTTTATCTCACATATCCAATCGTTGTACTTTTTGTCCCTACTTTCACACTATCTCTCATGTACTTGCCCTCTTGGTTTTTTTATTCTTTAATGGTGGCCAGTCATTTTACTTCTCATACTTAGTTTCATCAGTAAAAACTTCCTGAAATGATTCCTTCCCACATATTTTTAGATGTTTAAAGAATCCAAATAAATATTAAAGAATTTAAATCTTCTAGATGGATGCCAACTGGAAAGATATTAATTATTATGTAATATTAATGTTACATCACAGAGATATAGACAAAAGACATAGATATAACTATGCTTATCAATTTTTGACATGAAATTGGGAAAAATTAGATTCTATGACAGAATTGATATCCACCTGAATCCCAGGAAGCAAAAAAAACAAAAACAAAACAACAACAACAAAAAAAAACCCAGGTTAGTAACAGGGGAAAGCTTTTAAGGACCTTCATCATTCATTCTCTAAGAATGTCTACAAGTTTGCCAAGTAAAAGCACAGCTATTTTATTTCCAAAATCTAGTAACCCCTGGAAATTTAAAAAAAAAAAAAAAAAAAAAAAAAAACACAACACCAAACCACAAATTAAATTTTTTTTTTTTTTTTTTTTTTTTGCTGAGGCAATTGGGGTTAAGTGGCTTGCCCAGGGTCATACAGCTAGGAAATATTAAGTGTCACTCAGGTCTTCCTAACTTCAGGGCTGGTGCTCTATCCACTGCGCCACCTAGCTGCCCCATGACCCACCCATTATTTTGAATATGCGTAGGGGTAACAAATCTTGATTTAGCTCGTGTGTGTGTGTGTGTGTGTGTGTGTGTGTGTGTGTGTGTACACACATCATAAAGTCCTTGGAGTCAAGATGAAAATCACTAGTCAAATTGGGTAGTGATATGATTTTTAAATAGGATTGATTTCAACAGCAATAACCACAACATCTTGTATAACCAGTCAGAACTGTTTACATTAAGAAATATACTTTTACAAACTGACTACTTTTCTTTTTTGTCTCTTTCTCCTCTGATCTTTTAATACATAAAGGCTTCCCCTATACACATCATATTGATGATCAATGCAGTTCTCTAGGTTGGTGCCAAATAAAGAAAAGATTGTCACAGAGGTCTTTCTTTTCAGTGACTTGGACAGAAGACAGATGTAGCATATGCTTATCATTTTCTGACTTGAAGTTGGGAAAAGGTAGTTAATTGATTCAGTGTCAAAATTGATATCCAAAGGTGTTCCTGAAAAACTATAATAATGGACCACATCTTATAAGTTAACAAATATAAAATTTGCATTTAGTTTTATGTGATCAGCTATATTATTTAGAATTGGGTTACCAGGAATTCTTGTTGAAAAAGCGTACTAATTTATTGAACTCTGTAAGTTTAATATGACAAAATAGAAACAATAGCAATAACAAAATAAACATAAGCCTAGGCTGCATTAAGTCTTCTGAAAGAAGATCCTAATAATCCCATGGTTCTCTTATTAAAATGTGTCTAGAATATTGTCTAAGATAGTACTACTTTTGAATTTTTGAATTTTTGAATTTTGAGTTCAGATTTTGGGTTCTTAGATTTCCTATAGACCCTGTACTATGCCATTAAACTGGTTCATTTCTTGACCTGTCAGTGGAAAACAACCTCTTTTTATAGTTAGAGTGAGGGTAATGGAGAAGGTAGGAAGGAGGGGGGAGACACATACAGATAAAGAATAAGGGATCAAGAAATGTTTCATGTAGAGGATGTCACTAAAGCTGAATTTTAAAGAAAATAGATTTCAAAGAGAAAGAGGTGATATGAATAATGATCCAGTGAAAGTATTAGGTTGGAGGATAAGCAGGAAATAGCAGTGGTACCAGGCTATATCACCAGTATTTTGTAACAGTTACACCGTTAAACTATAGCCAGTTCCTAAGAGAGCAGAAAAAGAGAGAAAAAAGGGATGACTTTTGTTTTCTAAGTACAAATCTATGATTTTGCCACCAGGTGGTGCTGGTGCATAGGTTAGAGCAAAATGTTAACTTGGCTGTGTTTCTTTGCCCACTTGGGGAGAGAGAGATTGATGCTGAACTTAATTGAGAAATGAAGAAAGTTCTTACACAGATAGTCTCAGCTTCTAGTTCACTTCTTTGCCCAGCCTCCAGCTTTTTTACTGCTTATAAACTTCTGCTCACATTTTTGGGTTTCCTGTAATTTAAACCTACCACCAAATCTTTTCTTTATGCTAAAACATGAATGTTTGGTAAGAGGGTAAATATTTCCCCCAGGATTTGTAGAGCAAAAGCCTTAACCCAAGATGTTGAAGCCATGAGGAAATTTAAAGTATTTTTTTTAATTTAAATTTTCAGCCAGTCCAATAGAAAATATTTGGTGGTAGAGAAAGGTAGCCAGTTATTTTAATTCCAGAAATATTGTAGAGGTAAATTGATAGATAATTAGTAAGAGATTATTTATGGGAATGAGGAAGAAAAAAGAATAGGCAATTCTGGGACCATGACCTTGACTGATGGAGAAGGTGCTAGTTTTCTCAACAGAAAAATTGGAAATTTGAAGGCCATAAAATTTAAAGATAAAATGAGATTTGTTGTGAATTAGAGTTCTGTGGAACATCTAGATGTCCAGAACTCTGTTGTTGATTTAATGCTAGAGAGATTAGGTAAGATAATCATGTCTTTCTTGTCAGTTTCTTAGCCTTTCTCTCCTTTAATGCAGATATATTTCCTCTGAAATGATCTCCAATTTATCTTGAATATATTATTTATATTCACTTGTCTCTCCTGTTAGAGTGAATTTCTTGAAGGCAAAAGCTGTGGGTTTTTTCCCCTTGGTTTAGTTTTTTTGACTTTTCTTTATATCTTCAGCGCTTAGTAAAATGTGCGGCATAAACTAGACACCTAATGCTTGTTGACTCAACATTTCATGATGATTCATTTTTTCCCCATATCTGTAGAGTCTCAGGGTTGCACACTTCAGTCCACCAAAGGAATAGGCTAATTCTCAAGGGCAGAGAACAGTATCCTAAATCTTTAATTGCCTTTTTCCCCCTAAATAGCTAATCTTCACCTTCAGGATAAAGCAATGTTAGTAATTCCACCTCAGACCAAAGAATTGTTTTCCTTTCTCATAAGCATCCATCATATTAAAATTTTATTTTCTTGGGTAAGGAAACTAACGTGTCTCAAACTAATCTTAGAATTGAAATGGATCTGAAAGATAATCTAATCTACCTTCATTATTTAGTATCATTTCTATAATATCGCTGCTGAGTTATTGATCCTTCCCTTGAATACTGATGGTGAGGAGGACTTCAGTACTTAAACCATTTCATAACTGTATAATTCTAAAATTTGTCCTAATGTTGAGTTGAAATCTACTTCTTGTTAAATTCTATTCTAGGTTTGCTTTTTGACATAAGAAAGACCAGACTTATCAATTGATGTAAAATTATTATTATAAATTTGAAATAAAAATGTTCATCTTATTTTTATTTTTGTAACTTTTTGGGGGGGGGCTTCATGGTTTAAAAAGAAATGTACTGTCAGTACAAAGAGAACTTTGGGGTACTCTTAAAGTCTGTTTCTTCCAGTTAACAAATCAGCACAGAACAAATTTATTTACTTCTCTCTTTTTTTTTTTTTTTTTTTTTACTGGACAGCCTTTCGAATATTCAAAAATAGTTATCATTACTTAACATAGGTAACTACTTCCTTGAAGTAGTTTCCTAATCTGAAAATGGACTTGAATTTTTTGATACTGAGTCTTTTTTTTTTTTTTTTTTTTTTTACTTTTTATTAAAACTTTTTATTTATGGGTAATTTTTCTTTTTTTTTTTTCCTTTCAGATCACTTTTTTTTATTAAAAGCTTTGTATTTACAAAACATATGAGTGATTTTTCTACATTGACTTTTGCAAAAGCTTTTTTTTGTTGTTCCAAGCTTTTCCCCTTCTTCCTCCCATCCTCCCACCATTCACCCCTAGATGACAGGTAATCTAATACATGCTAAATATGATAAATTATATGACAAATCCAATATATGTATACATATCTATACAGTTATCTTACTGCACAAGAAACATCAGATCTAGAAAGAGAAGAAGAAAAAACAACCTAAGAAGGAAAACAAAATGCATGGAAATATTCACAGAAAGCGTTAAAATGCTGTGTTGTGGTTCACACTCAGTTCCCATGGGCCTCTCTCTAGATGTATATGACTATCTTCATCGCTGAACAATAGGAACTAGTTTGAATCACATCATTGTTGAAGAGAACCATGTCCATCAGAATTGATCATCGCATAGTCTTATTGCTGTGTATAATGTTCTCCTGCTTCTGCTGGTTTCACTCAGCATCAGTTCATGCAAGTCTCTCCAGGCTTCTCTGAAATCATCCTACTGGCCGTTTCTTACTGAACAATAATATTCCATAACATTCATATACCATAATTTATTCAGCCATTCTCCAATTGATGGGCATCTTTTCAATTTCCAGTTTCTTGCCACTACAAAAAGGGCTGCTGCAAACATTTTTGCACATGTGGGTCCCTTCCCCTCTAAAATCTCTTTGGGATATAGGTCCAGTAGAAACACTGCTGGGTCAAAGGGTATGCACAGTTTGATAACTTTTTGAGCATAGTTCCAGATTGCTCTCCAGAATGGTTGGATCTGTTCACATTTCCACCAACAATGTATCAGTGTCTTATGGGTAATTTTTCAATATTAACCCTTGCAAAACCTTCTGTTCCAAATTTTCCCCTTCTTCTCCCTACCCCCTCCCTAGATCATCCTGAGTCTTTAAGAACTTTTTTTTTTTTTTTCTGAGGCATTTGGGGCTAAGTGATTTGCCCAGGGTTACATAGCTAGTAAGTGTTAAAAGTCTAAGGTTGGATTTGAACTCAGGTCCTCCTAACTTCAGGGCCAGCTTTTTTTTTTTTTTTTAAAGATGGAAGCAAAATATTTATTTATTATACCATCTACTTACACAAAACCAAACTAAGACCAGAAAACAAAAGTGAGTCAATGTAAATTTCAGGAGACAGAATTAGTTTTGTTCTTTAGTAGGGGTAGAATTAATTTTTTTCCAAAAGGCAGGTTCACCCATCATCACCCATCATGTATTTCTTTGTTATCTTTTAGGTAACCTGTAACTTTAGTTCTTTGAAGATGGGTGTTCTCTAATTTTGTAGTCATACCATATAGTTATTGTAGTTCAAAAGATGAGAACTCATTTCTAAAATACATAGAGAATTGACTTAAATTTATACAAATCCAAGCCATTCTCCATTTGATAAATGGTCAAAGGATATGAACAGACAATTTTCAGATGAAGAAATTAAAACTATTTCTAATCATATAAGAAGGTCCTCTGAATCATTATTGATCAGAGAAATGCAAATTAAGACAACTCTGAGGTACCACTACATACCTCTCAGATTGGCTAAGATGGCAGGAAAAGACAAGGACGAATGTTGGACAGGATGTGGAAAAACTGGGACACTAATACATTTTTGGTGGAGTTGTGAACAGAGCCAGCATTCTAGAGAGCAATTTTAAACTATGTATAAAAAGTTATCAAACTCTGCATATCCTTTGACCAAGCAGTATTTCTATTGGGCCTATATGCCAAAGAGGTTGTAAAGGAAGGAAAGAAACTCACATGTGCAAAAATGTTTGGGGCAGCCCTTTTCATAGTGGCAAGAAATTGGAAACTGAGTGGATGCCCATCAGTTGGAGAATGTCTGAATAATTTATGGTATATGAATGTTATGGAATATTATTGTTCAGTAAGAAACGGCCAGTAGGATGATTTCAGAGAAGCCTGGAGAGACTTGCATGAACTGATGCTAAGTGTAATGAGCAGAACCAGGAAATCATTGTATATGACAACATCAATATTATACGATGATCAATTCTGATGAAGGTGACTCTTCCCAACAGTGAGTTAATTAAGGCCAGTTCCAATGATCTTCTGGTGAAGAGAGCTATCTACACGGAGAGAGGGGAATTGTAGGAATTAAATGTGAATCAAAACATAATATTCTCATTTTTTTTCGTTGTTGTTCACTTGCATTTTATTTCTTTATTTACTTTTTTTGGGGGGGGATCTGATTTCTCTTGTGCAGCAAGAGAATTTTAACATATATTAAATTGCTTGCCATCTAGGGGAGGGAGTGGAGAAAAAGGAGAAAATCTGAAACACAAGGCTATGCAAGAGTCAATGTTGTCAAATTATCTGTGTATATATTTTGAAAAAAAAGCTTTATTTTAAAAAAAAATGAGAACTGCTTCAGAAAAAGACGGGGTCATGGAAAAGGATGGATAATTTCTCATATACAATTGGTCCTCTCCTGAACCTAGATCATTGTCCATCCCCTCTGTCCAAGATCAGCATATACCTGCATGTGTGTTTTGATGGATTACCTGAGCTGTTCATTCATATACATATCATAATATATACATTCATTTTTCATTTGATTGAATTTTCTTTTGTTGACAGATTGAACTCTTGAATGATTCTAAAGCTCATTTAGAAATCCCCTAATTGTCTGTGATCTGGTGGAATCATCATATGTCTTCAGGAAAACTCTGTCTTGTTACCTATAGAGAATCCTTTTTTTTGAACTCTGGTGGAAATTGTTTACTTCCTGATTTTTGTATCTCATTTTTAAAAAATGTCAAGGCCTATGAGTGTTATGAACTACCAGTATGGTAATTCTTTTTGATGATAGGTGTTGGCAGTACTTTTCTGTGACTTGTAGTCTTAGGAAGTTTCCTGGCATATTTGGTATTAAATAGTTTGTCTATTTAATATATTAGAGGGACAACTTGAACCAGATCTTCCTGACCAGTGTTGATTTTTCTGCCCGCTGAGCTCACACTGCCTTTTGTCAAGTGATCTTGATAATGTGTGGGAGCTGCTTTATAGGAAGAGTGGATATAAATCAAAATGTTTTCTTTTTGTAGACAGTAAAAAAGAACGGTTGATCTTGTATTCTTTGTATTTTTCAATTTGTTGTGTGTCTGTAAAAGTGGGGTCTCCTGAAGATTTTCATTTGTAAATATTTGCTTTTTCTCTTTTCATAGTTTCTTCGAGAATGCCTTAAATACCTGTATAAATTTTTGTTTTGTTACTATTTGAATCTGTTATTTCATAAATTTAGGGAATTTCTGTGAGGAATCCTCTAAATTAATGTGCATTATCATTATCATTATCATTAGCAACTTAGAATGGGTCCTCTACCCCAACTGTGTCATATTAGCTGAGAACTTTGCCTCATATTTTATTGAAAAAATTTGAGGCGATTTGCTGAGAGCTGCATTGTTTCTCATTCCATACCATCTAGATGTCTTCTGCCAATACTTCTTTCTTCATGTCTGTCTCACATGATAGGGTCATCCTTCATGCTAAGGAAAATCTTTCTATCTGTATGAATGATTCCATTTATTCTACTTCCCCAGAAGATGGCCCCCTCTACTGTCTCCATTCTCTCATTTATCTTCAGTCTCTCCCTGTCTACCAGCTGCTTCCCAGCTTGTTCCGTAGAGTATCTATCCTATCTTTGGGTGGACTTTCAACCATGGAGTTGAGGGGGAAATTCCATTATTTAGAGTAAGTATAAGCTGAAGAAATAGTATGCATTTATCACTACAAATTTACAGTATAATATTTTCACAACTGCCATGATATCACTAAGATGTTTAGCTATTGGGAAAAAAAGTTTAGCTGCTCTTTGAAGATAATTCTACATCTAAACAAAATGAAAAACTGAGTTTTGTTCTACAGAGATAAGGTATATCTCAGTAGTAATTAGTATTATTTCTAGTACTACATAGTTTTGGGTATTCTTAGAATGTGTCCTGAATCAGTTCCTATATGTAAATTCTTGTTTGTAACTGAACTTTGAAAAAAACTATATTTCCTCCCTTCCATTCCTACTATTGTTCTAGTCCAAGCCCTCACTGCCATCTTACCTCTTGGCTTTTTGCAGTGGCTTTTTACCAGCAGGCCTTGGCCACATTGATCTTCTCTGTGTAGTCCTGATTATATTGCCATTCCCTTGAAACATTTTGTGCTCGCTTATTACTTACTGAACAAAGTTCAAATTCTCATCTTTATCAGCCTTATTAAGCATGACTGTCTCCCAAATACTTTGCTTCATTCAAATTGCCATCCCCTCTATATGCACTGGTTTGCTGGGAACCAAGGAGCCTGCGTGGAATGACAGTCTCCACGCTAAGAAACCCCCATTCGACTAAGCATCCGGGGATGCATTTGGTTAATAATTATCTGCTTAATTTCTGTCCTAGGAGTTCTTTGCATAGCTATATGTGCATACCCATCCATCACAATGAGGCTGAGCATGTAGCCCTTCACCCCCAAAAGTCCCTTTGTACTTTCTGCCCAAACATGAAAGGTTTCTCTACTAATGAAGCATTAAACAAACTTAGAGACGGGGAAACTTGGGAAATTGATAGCTTTCCCCAAAAACTCCAAAAGAAATCTCCAGCTATTCCTCGTTTGAAACAATTCCAGACCCAATTAACCTTATCTACTGACCCTCCTCTCTACTACATAAATAATGATATAATGAAAAGAATGGTTAACATCAATGATAGATGGACACATTGGTAGCAATTAAGTTCATGGGAAAAAATTAAAAGAAGCAGGCCACTGCATGGTTTAGTGACCCCTGCACAAAAACAAGCTATTGTATGAGTGATTAATAAATGGGCTGAGAAAATTAAATGTCCCTATTGTAAAATATCTTATGATGATGTTAAATATTAAAAAGCATTGTATAAGTCTTGGAATAAATAAATGTGACATTTTTAGAGAAGCTCATGTCTTGCCAGACATGACGTGATGACCACAAGATACATTTACCTTTCGTTAAAGTTTCACTATGACTATATTGTCTGATGACCTTTTTGTATTTATTCTGTACACCCCCTTTTTCTAAGAAGCGCTGCACCTGGGGTTCTGAGAAATTCTGGACCCCGAGAAAATTTTGTAATTCTAGCCAAATAATTGTCCTATCTCTAATGAACCCTTACTTTGTAAAACTATATAAACTGGAAGCTTTCTTGAATAAATCGGACTTGATGACCTCGCCATAGAGTGTGCTGTCTCTTGTTCCACTCGCCGACTCCAACCATCCATTCCTGACCCTGCTTCCCCACGGAGGCTAGACCCCCACACTGGTTTTTTTCATCCTCTTTTTGCTCATACTTTGCCTTTCCTTTGAGTTGTTGAATTCTTACATTTCCCTTAAAACCTAAATCAAATGCTACCTTCTTGTAGGAAGTTTTTTTTTTTTTTTTGATGCTCACTTCTCTGTTAATAATGATACCTCTGTTTATACCTCTGGTTTGCACTTATTTGAACTGCTAGGAGATGCAATGGAAAGAGCAATCTGCCTGGAAACAGGCAGATTCATTTTCCTAAGTTCAGATCTGGCCTCATACTTAAAAGCTGAATAACCCTGGGCAAGTCACTTAACTGTTTGCCTCAGTTTCTTCATCTTAAAATAAGCTGGAGAAGGAAAAAACAAACCCCTCTTAGCCAAGAAAATTCCAAATGGAGTCATGAAGAGTCAGGCATAACTGAAAATGACAAGGATCAGCATTATCATTGCATTTTTCTATTACTTTGACCTAGCCCACCTTTTAGACTTTAAGGAATTACTATTTTGTTTCTTCACCAGCTTAGCAAGTATTCTGTACACATTAACTATTTATTAAATATTTGAATTGAATTGAAGCTTTCTGTGGCTTCAAACTTACATGGATTGTTTCCTTTTCCTAATTTCTGTGGGACTTATTTATCTATAATACTTATTTTTACTCTTAAATCCTCTAGGGCAATGAATGGTGGGGACAGAGAAAATCTTAGGTAACATTTGTCTCCCCCTGTTAGTATTTAGCTTTTCAGCTAATACATGCAAAATGTTAAACCTAAATGCTAGTTTTATTATAAAATTACTACTTTTTGGTTGAATAATTGAATTTAAAAGGTTCGTGTTGTTATTTGACATTTTAAACTTGTCCAGGCCAGAATTGTCTGTGGGAATACATCTGTGAATTCATGAAATTTAGTTGTTTTAACAAGCTCAACCATGCATTCTCCACCCTTTGATCTTATTATAAAATGTCTGTTATTCCCTTATCTAGCATTTTCGGCAATATGAGAACTTAGATTAATGTTCATTTTAGTATAGTGAAGTGATCATGAATCATGCATTGCATATTTGAGCTTGGGTTGGTTTCCCTAGTATTTCACAATGATGAACTATAAAAATGTATTTGTTTTCTCCATATCTTATTCAGCTGCCGAGACAGTTTTAAATGTACTTTTTTTGTAATTTAAAAATACTTGATTGTGATTCAGTTCTTACATCATTTCAAGAGAACTTATCTGTTATATATAAAACATATTTAGAGCTCTCTGGAAGGCCAGGGTGAAGGGCACACTTAGTTTCAACTAGACTTGAACTTAAAGGATATCATTTAAGTATTTGTATTTATTAAGTGGGGATAGGGAGAACAGAGAGATAAATAAGGCATGATTAATACATATAAATGGATCTAAATACTTAAGGAATTTTGTTTTAACATTCTGAAACAATGAGTTCTTTCTTATGCCATCCCTCATAGTCTAGTAGGTATTTATTTGGATGAACTCCAGGTGGCTAAATTATAATTTTCATAATGACATTTTCTTAGGAACCCATCTTTATATTTGTAATAAACATCCTTTATGTTAATTTAATAAGAGTTTGAATTTCATAGAACTTAGAAACCAGGGTTTCTTTTGGTTTATGTGATAGACTCTTGATGTGGTTGAAAGGGTTCTCACCTTATATTTAAAGGATTTGGATTTGAGTCCTGGTTTTCTCTCAGGCTAATCACAATCTTTCTGGCCCTCATTTTTCTCTTCTTTAAAATTATTTGAGAGTACTAAGACCCTTTCAGCTCTTTAATTCTTCTCCTTATCTGACTTCAGATATATTTATTTGAAGGGGTAAAAAGAAGGGAGTAGGAATCGGTTCTTATTTTTGCCCTAGGTCAGTTACTTCAGTAAAACTTGATAAATTTGTGGCAGTTTAATGATTATTACTGAAAGTAGTTTTTTGCTGGTCAAGAATTCATCATCTTTATTATGGACACTGATGGAATTTTTAATGGTGCTAGAGAGGTTTTACCAAGACTCTTGAGTTGAAAGTTGATCCATTCTTATGTTAACTTCTCTTGCTTCCCTTCCTCCTCCTGGCAATTTAGTAAGTAGGTCCTAGGGAATTGCTTTAGGCACAGAGAGGTTAAATGATTTACTAAACTCCATCAGGGTCAGAGATTGGATTTGAAGTATGGTTCTGGGTTCCAAGGCCAGGGCCACAACCCTAATTCCACCTAAGGTGTACCTACTTAAGGCACTAAAAATTGAGACAAGTTCCTGTTCTCGAGCAATTTGCATTTTGCTGGAAAAATATAGCTTGTTCACAAATAAATAAAAGGGATTTTTTTTTTTTACTAAGTAAACAGGTAACAGGGATTTTCTGTGTGATGGGAGAAAGGATAGGGATCCACTAGCAATTAGAAAAATCAAGAAAAATTTGGAAATAGCATTTCAACTCACCCTTGAAGAACATGAGGGGTTGTGGGAGTGGGAATTTCCAAGTATTACAGTTAGACTGTACAAAAAGGAAGGTAATTTATCCCCTTTTCTTTTCAGTTCTTCTCTAGTATGTCCATCTTGCAATTCAGTGGGATCATGCCTTAGGATTATCTCTGGTACCATCTTCTGGGACAAGATCTGTTCATCTCCGCCAGACTTCCATTCCCACCTCCTCCCCCTCCCTCCACCTCCTTTTTGGCTTCACTCATAGTAAATGTACTCCAATCCACTTAACTTGACTCATCCTAGTGATTCTGAACCTATCTGCTATATTAGCAGATAGGTTCCTTATCCTTCACTGACTCCCACTTGTCTTGACTATACCCTGACCTTAAGATCCTACTCTAGATCACCTGCCTCTTCTTTTATGCCTTTGGAATGCTTGCTTTATAAAGAACAAATTTCCTTTCATATTAAATATCAAACGTCATTATTCCTTGTATTTTTGTGGCCCTTATTGAAACTTGCCTCAGAGGCCACTTCCCTTATTACCCTGCTCTTTCATTACCTTTCTGTTTCAGGGGAGAGGTGGGGAAAGTAGGGAATATTCCTTGCTCTAGATTACCACTTCCAAACTTTCTCTCTAATAATAAGCAATCAATCACTTTTCTTTTGAGGTTTTTGCTGGCCAAATAATTACCCTTTTGACATTCTGGTGGATGTTTTATCTATTGACCTTCAGAACATAACCTCTTTATGATGAATTCTATGCCTATTGTCTCTTCTCTTTCTCCTGTTCTTCAAAATAAATACATGTTTATGCACATATTTTACATTTATGTATTTAATGCCTACATAATATATATGTGTTTTCTTGAACACCCTAAATTCCTAGTTTTTTTACTCTACTAGAATCCAAGACCTACTTTTTTTTTGCTTTTTTGCTTTTTGCTGAGGCAGTTGAGGTTAAGTGACTTGCCCAGGGTCATACAGCTAGGGAATGTTAATTAAGTGAGACCAGATTTGAACTCAGGTCTTCCTGACTTCAGGGCTGGTGCTCTATCCACTGCACCACCTAGCTACCCCACCAAGACCTACTTTTTAATCCACAAGACATGCTTTATATCTTTGATTTTGCTATCACTTCAGTATTCACAAACTCTGAAATCCCTTTATCTGATCATAATCTTTTATCATTCTATCTTTCCTTATGTTTTATGACCCTTAATCCTGTTCTTTGTCCTTTCTATAAAATCTATCCCCTTCACCTTTTAATTCCTTTTCTCTGAAGAACTCCCTTCATTTTCTTCCCTGCTCTGGCTCCATCCCTTAATTCTTCACTGTTTTCCATTTTCAAATACCATATTCCTTTGTCCTGGTGTAGATCATACTTTGCCAAATCCTAGGCCTGGATTATGGCCTCTATCTTCCACTGTCACTACAATTCATTTGCTGCTGAATGGAATTGGACAAAATCTTGTGGCTATACTGATTGGATTCACTACAGATTTATGTTATCTAATCCCATATAGGGATTAGAGACATATAGATGACTCAGTGGAGAGTTTGGGGTTTGGAGTCAGGAAGACCTGAGTTCAAATGTGCCCTTAGATTCTTAGTAGCTGTGTGACCCTGGGCAAGTTGATTAACCTGTATTTGTCTTAATTCCCTGGAAAAGAAAAGACAAACTACTCCAGTATTTTTGCCAAGAAAACAACATGGACAGCTATGTTGTACTGTGGTCCATGGGATTACAAAGATCACATGATTACTGAACAACAAATCCCAATTAAGCCCTTACTACAGGTAGATAAACATTTGAATATTTCTCACTGATTAACCACCCTTCTCCACATACCTTCTCCCAATTCATTCAGTTATTTCTGTTCAGTATATTGTTGTCTCTTGGCGGATTTCTGGATCCATTTTAGTCTCTCCTAAAATTCACCCACTGCATGTGTTTGACCCACTGCCTTTTGGATATCTCTTTTTAAGATGTCTCTCAGGCATCTCCAATTCATCATATATAAAACAGAATTCATCTTTCCTCCCAACCCCTTTTTTTTCTGTACTGTGGAAGGAGTACCACCATCCTTTCAGTCATCCAGATCTGTAATTTTGGTGTCACCTCATCTACCCAAGGCATTGCTAGATTTTGTTATTTCTGTCTTTATTATATGTCTCATACACACTTCCCTTCCTCTCCACTCACATTGCTGCAATCTTAGTTCAAAGTCCTATTACCTCTTAACTGAACTATTGAAATAGATTCCTAACTGGTCTCCCTGTCCCAAGTCTGTTCCCTATTCTAAGTCATTCTCCTTTTATTTGCCAAGAATCCTTTCTACACTTCATTCAGGCTAGATTTGAACTCAGATCTTTCTGACTTCAGGGCTGGTGCTCTATCCACTTTGCCAACTAGTTGCCTCCATAAAACATTTTTAAAAAGCTAGTCATCATCTCAGGTTATTTCCTTTCCAATTTTATAGTATATGAGTGTTAAAGTATCAAAAAGTCACAAAAGCAAAAAAAAAAAAAAAAAAAGAAGCAAGGTGGGTTTTTTTTGATGTTGTAGTACTGATGTATTTAATATAGTGACTTTATGAATATTAAAGAATTAATTTTTATTGTGTCTATGTGTATATTTGATTTTAGGTTGACTAAACTGTTTAAATAGAAATAAAATGAGTGTGGCAAAAATGATGGGAGAAAACAGGTGATTTTACAAAAAATGGAATGTGAAATGTTTCTGCCCTTCTCTAAAGTAAATGAACTGGTGTAAAACTTTGTCTTAAGACAATTGTAATCAAGAAAGTATACATATTGAGATTGTATGCTCCATAAATAAACATGCTATGACATCTGTTTCTATTACAGCCATGAGTCATTGTAGTGTTACTTGAAATAACTGTACATATAGCTAGAACCAATGATCTCTTCCCCTTCCTGCTCCCTAAAGATGATAGGCAGTTTCCATAAACAAAGAAACTGTAGTAACACTAGTCTTGTGAAACCAGTGTACTAAAAATAATTATGGTAGATATACAATTTATATGTTAAAATTTTGTTATCTCCATATTGACCATCTCAAGTGCAAACATAATTCCTCAAAAGTCAATTGGCTCTATTCTCCTAATGGGAGTGATATGAATCTGTCATAAGCTGTAAATGGAACCATTTGTGGGCTAGCATGGACTCCTCTGTAAACTTTAGAATGAGTCAGGTAAGTTGGAAGGCTGGTTAATTTTCCCTAGCTATTTCATTTTCATCTTCTTAGGTATCCTGTTGTTTGTGCTTCGTTCTCAAAGAGGACCATGACATCATGGAGGTGATACCATGGCTTGCAAGTGAATTGGATTTAAAGTGAGGGAGAACTGTGCCAGCAGTTGTGCAGCTGTCTCCTCCAGAGGCAGCTGGGTCCAGTGACAAGATAGAGATTAGAACAAATGGAGATGGCCCTGTTTGCAGTGGGAGATCCTGTCCTTTTTAAGCTAGGGTCTTTCTCAGGTCTCAGTTTAACTGAGGTGAAGCCCATTCAATTATTAAGGATAAATTTGTTGTTGTATATCCTTTGATTTTCTTTGTCGAAGAGGACCATGATATCAGGGAGGTGATACCATGACATGCAAGTGAATTGGACTTAAGGAGGTTGAGCTGTCTGAAGCCCCCAGACTCACTTTTTCTTCCAGAGCCACAGAATATACAAATAAGACAAGGAAAGCTAGTCTTTGACTTCAAGAATATTGGAGAAAGGTGGCCGTGGTGTTGAAAGGAAAACCAGGGAGTTCATCATCAAAAGCTTTTCAAGGAAATAAAAATTTCTCTGGACTGTTCAGGATCTTAAAACAGAGTTTAAGGCTAGACCTAATCTTATAGGATAATGTTGGGCACAATTTCCTTTTTTGTTGATTTCAGATGTTGTTTGATGTGCTTGTTGTGATTGAATCACAATTTTTTGATCAGTCATTAATCAATGAAAGAATGTTTCCTTTCATTTTCAAATAGAAAATTTTGCTTTTTTATTTATGAAGTATTAGGAATCAAAATCTTTTCCAAAAGACACAATATATCATTCCAGGCTCTCTTATCTTGGTCATTCCATTTAGCACCATTTGTCTTTTGGTTAAATACTTGAAATGATTCTTCAAGATGAGTTTGGAGCTTCAATAAATTTTTTAAAGCAGTTAGGAGAATCTTCCTGTCTTTGTCTCCTTACTCATTTACAGACTTTATACCTGGTATTTTGTCATCCTATCTATCAACCTGCTCAGTCATTTTAACTCTTCCACACCAGTTCCTTTTTATTCATGACTTAAGTATTCTGTTCCTTGAATAAGGTGGTGGTGGAGTGGAGTGATTTAGTAGTTTGAATTCCATCAGTGGTTGAGAATTATTTTTCTAAAGCATAGTTTTGACCATGTCACCCTAAAATATTTTAGTGACTCTTTAACAAATAGAAGTGTCTTTGTTTGAAATATGAAACTGTTCAAAACCTAGCCTCTTTTTTTTAACCTACCCTCTTCTTATCTCTCCAGTATTATACTACTCCTCACTATATACTCTGATTTAGCAACTTTTGACTATTTGCAATTTCTTAAATATGCTATTTCTGTCTCTGCCATGGTACTTTCTGTTACCCTACCCAGAATACTGTGGCCCCTAATCTCTACTTCTTAGTTTCCTTAGCTTTTTTCAAGTCTCAGTTCATATCTCTCCTGCTCTAATTAACAGGGTTAACTAATCCTCTCAGTGTATTATATCTATTCTCCATATATCTAATATCTTCTTAGGTTTTTTTTTTTCTTTAAACATATCTCCCCCATTAGAATGCAGTTTCCTTAAAGGGCAGAATTTGTTTTTGTTTTAAGTAGAGACAAGGTAATGAATGTAGACTACTAATCACTGACTCCTCAGGAATTTCTTAGTTATTTTCTAAAGTCTATTTTGTTTATTTTTTTAGTGAATGACATCTCTAGGTTTTTAGTAGTAAAGGATTGCTAGTGTTTCAACCAGCACATTTTGAGAGACAGGTCTTCTGTGGGTTTTGATTTTGTATGAATATTTGAGGCATTTATTTTGTGTAGTCTGGAAAGAAAACTTTTATTTCTGACTTTTGATTTAATAGCTTTTTATCTACTTGAGTGACTAGCTAGGTAGGTGGCACAGTGAATAGAATACCAGAACACCAGGCTTGTAGTTAGGAAGCATCATTTTCCAAATCCAGCCTCAGACATTAGCTGTGTGATCTTGAATAAGCCACTTAACCCTGTTTGCTAAGATTCCTCATCTGTAAAATGAGCTGGAGAAGGAAATGGCAAACCACTCTAGTTATCTTTTCTTTGACAAGAAAATCCAAACAGGATCATGAAGAGTCAGACAAGTGGCAGGAAAAATGACAGAACATCCTCTACTGAAACTCTTAATTTAGAGATCCTATGATCCTTGTGATTGATTTGGATTTATGTTTGTTTTTGCTAAAGATAACCTGAAGGAAATTAACTGGAAATTAAAAAAGATTTTTTCCCCCCTAATTCCACTCTGAATGGGAAACCAGGCAAGGAGTATGGGGATCCCCAAGATTAAATAAGATAAAATCTCTAACTTTAATTTTTACAGCACGTGGACCTGGATTCTAGTACTGCCTCAGACACTACCTTTGTGATGCCAAAGTAAGTCACTTCCCCTTTTTAGGCTACAGTTTCCTCATATGTACAATGAGGATGTTGAATTAGATGTCCCTTAGTCCTTTCCATCTCTTAGTTGTATAATTCTTTAACCTAAAACATTAATTACAACCAAGTTAGATACAGTTTCTGACACATTGGCTATATGGTCCTAAACAACTCAATTAGACTCAGTGTCTTAAGTTGCTCTAAAATTATGAAGTTACAGCTGAATTAATGTTTAATTTGCTTTGTGGATGGAATTCCCTAGGCTGAATGAATTTGAAACTCCTCTGTTTCTCAAAATGACCAGGTTGCAGTTATACCAGGGTTACAAAGGTGATTCAATATTTAATTTTAGGAACAAGAAAAATCACTATTAAATCAATAGATGCTGGGGGGGGGGGGACCTTTTATAAAGTATTTATGTTACAAACCCTGGAAGGTATAGGCATGGTTCTTTAGTATAATGAAAAATGACTTGCAGTGGAAAGACATTGACAGGCATTCTGAGTAAATGTAGGGGGTAAAGTAAGAAAGTATTACTTCTCTCCACTGTTATTTGACACCATTCTACCATAAGCTAGATATAGCAATAAGACAAGACCAGAAAAGTAAAATTACAATCATTAGTAAAGATGATACACAGTTGCCCCTTGTTTTAACATAACATGATGAATTGTTTAGAAATCCAAAGAAAATTAAGTGAGAAACCACCGGATACTGTTCTCTGGAACAAGGCTCAAAAGGAGGGAACAAAAGAGAAAGTGGAGGGATTGAGCAAGAGATTGAACATGCTCATATTCTGTGAGAAACTGCTCCCTCAGTTGCAGCCAAATAAAAGCTGTAAGATCCTAGAACACACATTAAGTGCTTTAGGGCAATTCGCTTAAGATTATAATTGCAGAGAATGTGCCAGTTTATATTGGTTAAGAGATTTTTTTTTTGTCAAATAATAGGTTTCCTGCTCCATTGAAGTCACATATCTGTTCCCTATCCTTATCAGATATGTACAGTTGTTTAAGGCTAGGAGGGGTTAGAATAGAAATCTTTGCATCAAACATCTATTTGTTTATATATAATGACTTATTTGTAATATATAATTTAAGAAATTATTGCAATTATGCAAAACCATTATCTATTCCCTAGTGGTTAAAGGGTATGAACAACTTTGAAAATATAAAGAGTTTTAAATAAACTGTTAACAACCATATAAAATGTTCTAAATTATTAATAAGAGAAATATAAATTTTAAAAATCCTGAGATTTTGTATAACTTGTTAACAGACATGATAAAACATGGAAATAGTCTGTGTTGGAGGGATTTTGGAATGCTAGACATGCAAATATGTTGTTGGTAGAGTTGTGAATTGGTTTACTTGTTCTAGAAAACAAGTTGCATTTATTCAAAAATCACTTTATTACTAAAAAGTCACTCAAGGATAGTTTAATTATTTGTTGCAGTATTTTCTTTGGCATAAAGAGATTGAAAACAGATTTCTATTGGTTGGTGAATGGCTGAGTAAATTATAGTATTTTATTTTAATTTGGCTTTATTCTGAGTTGCCATCTTAGCTCTCCAAAATCTCAATGACTTAGTTCTAATGTGTTTATTATTTCCATGCAAGTGATTCCCAAATCAAAATATCTAACCCTAGTGTAAACTCCAGTATATTATAAGTCAGTTAATTAATAAAAATTTTTGCCAGCACCTGTGTGTATTAGGCACTGTGCTTGTCAATTGAGATACAGAGACAAAAGTGAAACATTTCCTGCCCCCAAGGAAGTTATATTCTGTTAAGGTAGTTAGCTTGTTCATGTTAGATATGTACAAAATAATACAAGATAACTGGGAGGAGAACACTAATAATTTTGGGGGGGTTATTAAGGAAAAGATACATGAAGACACTAGTAATCAAGCTGAGTTCTCAGTCATTCATTAAACATTAAACACCTACTATGTCTCAAATGCTAGGAGTGCAAAGACAAATGTGAAAAACACCTTTCAAAGAGGTATTTGAACTTAGTCTTGAAGGAAATCAAGGGTTCTGGGAGGTAAGAGAAGAAAAACATGCCAGATTGGGGAGACAGTGCAAAAACATGATGATGGAGGGATAAAGTGTCAGGTGGGAAGAATGTCAAAAAGGACAATAAAACTGAACCCTAGAGGTTCATGTGGAAGAATAATGTGTAATAAGCCTGAAAAGATGATAGATCTAGTTTATGAAGGTTCTTAAATGCCAAAGAGAAATTTTTGATTCTAGAAGTAATAGAAAGGGATTAGGGTTGGTGTCAGCCTTGTACTTTAGGAAAATAATTTTGGTGACTCTTTGGCAGATGACTTTGAGTTGAGACTTGAGTGAGGGGGATGAGGACCAACTTGGAGGCTATTGAAGTAATTCATGCTAGAAATGATTAAGATCTGACTTAGGATGTTGGTGAGAAGGGAACAGATAGAAGATATTATGAAGGTAGATCCTGGGAAATTTTACATGTAGGGCAAGGGAGGGTGATTGTGAATTAAGATGACAAAAGATGTTTGTAATGAAAGAAATAGGAGTGTTTGGAACAGTGGTGGTTTTAGGGAGAAAGATGATAAGCAGAGCCGTGGAGTATGCAGTCATGACGTGAGTAAAGGAGAATGAGAAGGAACATTCTAGAGAAGTGTCATAAAATCCAGAAAGGAAAGAAGTTTCAGGAAGGCAAGGGAGTCACTTGTATCAAATACTGAAGAAGGTCAAGAAGGTTGAGGGTTTAGAAACACCATTACATTTGGCATTTAGAGATCATTGGTAATTTTGGCAAGAATATTTTTAATTGAGTTATGAACTTGGAAGCCGTAGATTTTTATTGATATATTTTGTTTTTATAGTCCCTTCTCCAACACCCTCTCAAAAGAGTCATTTCCAACAAGCAGCAAAGAAAATTAAAAAATAAAAAGGAGGGGAAAATACTGTACAAAACTAATCAATATATTGAAATAATGTGATATTACATGCAGTATCCCATACCTGAGTCCAGCCTCTACTAATGTTAAGAGTGTCTTTTTTAGAGTGGGTTTTTTGAGAATAGAGGAGATTGGAGTGTGTGTTTATAGGTAACATTGAAAGAACCAGTAGATAGGAAAAGCCTAAAGTTATAGGGATGAGAGATGATAGAGTAATGTGATGGAGAATAGGGAGTAGGGACATAGAATCAAGGGTATTTGTAAAAGATTTTTTTACAAATGGTGAGAAGGTCCACCTTTTCATCACAGAAAAAGATAACAGATTATGTCTAGGGGTTGTGAGTTGAAAAGGAAAGAAGAGAAAATTCATGGCAAATGGTCTGTTTCCTTTGTGAGATACATTACTGAAAGGATGGAGGAGGGTTGCTGAGGAGGGAAGCAATTTGAAACAGCTTGCTGTGGTGAATAAGATAAAAAATCAAATCAATTAGGGAAGCAGGAAAAAAGACTGCCTTGCTTCAGTGAGGGCCCAGTTGAGATTGGGTGACATTAGTTGGTAGAGGAGCTAGTCAGTATGGCTACATAGCTTCCTGTAGTTCCATTCAGTAATATATTTTGAAGAAATATAAGGATTTTAAGAAGTAGAGATAAAGATGTTCATTCCAAGCAAGGAGGGCTTGCCACTGAAAAGGCAAGCAAACATGGTAATGTTAAGCCACAAAGACAAAAGTCAGAGTATATGAAGGAAATTTGTATGTAAAAAAAACTGAGTATGTTATAAAACAAATCACAAGTTGTGATGTCCTCTAAATGACAAAACAGGGAGCTTTATATTTGATTTAAAAGATAGTAGCCATCCTGCCCACTGCCACCATTATTATTTAATATTGTGTTAGAAATGTTAGCTTTGGCAGTAAGAGAAGAAAAAGAGATTAAAGGAATTAGAGTAGGTAATGAGGAAACCAAATTATCACTCTTTGCAGATGACGTGATGGTATACTTAGAGAACCCTAGAAACTCGACTAAAAAATTACTAGAAACAGTTCACAACTTTAGCAAAGTTGCAGGATACAAAATAAATCCACATAAATCAGCAGCATTTTTATATATTTCCAACAAAGGTCAGCAGCAAGAGATATAAAAAGAAATTCCATTCAAAATAACTGTAGATAGTATAAAATATTTGGGAATCTACCTGCCAAGGAAAAGTCAGGAACTATATGAACTAAACTACAAAACACTTTCCACACAAATAAAGTCAGATCTAGTCAATTGGAAAAACATAAAATGCTCATGGATAGGCTGAGCGAATATAATAAAAATGACAATACTACCCAAACTAATTTACTTATTTAGTGCCATACCAATCAGACTCCCAAGAAATTATTTTACAGATCTAGAAAAAATAGTAGCAAAATTCATTTGGAAGAACAAAAGGTCAAGAGTTTCAAGGGAATTAATGAAAAAAAAAAGGCTGATGAAGGTGGCCTTGCTGTACCAGATCTAAAACGATATTATAAAGCAGCAGTTATCAAAACCATTTGGTACTGGCTAAGAAATAGAGGAGTCGGTCAGTAGCATAGGATAGAATCACAGGACAAACTAGGTAATAACTATAGCAATTTAGTGTTTGATAAACCCAAAGACCCCAGCTTCTGGGATAAGTACTCATTATTTGACAAAAACTGCTGGGAAAATTGGAAACTAGTGTGGAAGAAATTAGGGCTTGACCCACACCTAACACCACACACCAAGATAAGATCTAAATGGGTTCATCATCTGGATATAAAGAGTGATATTATAAGTAAATTAGAGGAACATAGTATAGTTTACCTCTCAGACCTGTGGAGATGGAATAAATTTGTGTCCAAACAAGAACTGGAACTCTTAATTGAACACCAGATAGATAATTTTGATTATATTAAGTTAAAAAGTTTTTGTACAAACAAAACCAGTGCAGTCAAGATTAGGGGGGAAGCAATAAATTGGGAAATCATCTTTACATTTAAGAGTTCTGATAAAGGTCTCATTTCTAAAATATGTAGAGAATTGTCTCATATTTATAAGATTTCAAGCCATTCTCCAATCGATAAATGGTCAAAGGATATGAACAGACAATTTTCAGATGATGAAATTAAAACTATTTCTAGTCATATGAAAAGGTGCTCCAAATCACTATTGATCAGAGAAATGCAAATTAAGACAACTCTGAGGTACCACTACACACCTGTCAGATTGGCTAAAATGACAGGAAATGATAATGACGAATGTTGGAGGGGATATGGAAGGCTGGGACACTGAAGCATTGTTGTTGTTGGAACTGTGAAAGGATCCAGCCATCTGGAGAGCAATTTGGAACTATGCCCAAAAAGTTATCAAACTGTGCATACCCTTGACCCAGCAGTGTTTCTATTGGGCTTATATCCCAAAGAAATCATAAAGGAAGGAAAGGGCCCCACATGTGCAAGAATGTTTGTGGCAGCCCTTTTTGTAGTGGCTAGAAACTGGAAACTGAATGGATGCCCATCAGTTGGAGAATGGCTGAATAAATTATGGTATATGAATGTTATGGAATATTATTATTCTCTGAAAAACGACCAGCAGGATGATTTCAGAGAAGCCTGGAGGGACTTGCATGGACTGCTGCTGAGTGAAATGAGCAGAACCAGGGGATAATTATACAGGGCAACAACAACACTATATGATGATCAATTCTGATGGACATGGCTCTCTTCAACAATGAAATGTTTCAAACCAGCTCTAATTGTTCAGTGAAGAAAGCCATATATACCTACAGAGAGGGATATGAAATGAGGACTACAACATAACATTTTCATGCTCTCTGTTGATGTTTGCTTGCATTGTGTTTCTTTTCTCTGATTTTTTTTTCTTGTAGATATGATTTTTCTTGCACAACAATAAGTGTGGAAATATGTATACATATATTTGATTTGTCAAGTATTTTAACATAATTAACATATAGTGGACTTCCTGCCATCTAGGGGAGGGGTGGGGAGTAGGGGGGAAATATTTGTAACAGAAAGCTTTGTAAGGGTTAATGTTGAAGAATTACCCATTCATATGTTTTGCAAATAAAAAGTTAAAAAAAAAAGATAATAGCCATCTTGGGGGTGACATGGTCATCTCTACTATTTAGGAAAATCATTTTGGCAATATGTGGAAGAAGGGGGGAGACCAATTAGGAGATTATTGAAATAATTACACAAGAGCTGTGAGGGTTGGCTTGGAGCTAGAGTGGTGACTCTAGTAGGAAGAATAGGACAGATGCAAGAGACTGGTAGAAATGTAAATTACATCACAGATTTGGTATCTAATCTCATTTCTGATGTGAGGAGTCACAGATGACAGATTACAAATCTAAATGAATTTAAGGTGGTTGGTGCCTTGAACTGGGGGAAAAATATAGAAACTGTATGTTTATGATTGTGGAGAGGGGTACCTTTGTGTCTTTTGGACCCTTTCAGTTTAAATGATCAAGTTATCCATCAATTGCTGTGTACAATAGAACCTTTGATCTGTTTTCTCCAGGAATCACATCAACAATCAGGATGGGTAGGGAGGATCATTGATAAGATGGATGATTAGAGAAAGACAGATGTTATACATGATTTATTTTAGTTTTAGTGATATGTATTATTTTTCTGTCACTTTCATTTTAATAACATTTCAATTTAATATTGCTCAACTCTTCTCAGAAACCCATTTTTTAAAATAAAGAATAAAAAAGGAAAGGAAAAAAAAAGGCAATTCAGTAAAATTAAACTACACATCAGCTAGGTTTAACACATCCACACCGTTCCTCCCCTCTACAAAGAGTGAGTTTTCTCAAGTGTTTGTGGCCAGACTTTGTCTTTATTAGTTACTGGGAGTTTAGTTTCTTTTTTGTTTTGTTCTTTATATTTATATCATTGATGGTGTTTTATTTATATTGTTATTCTGTTTCTGAATTACTTTGTATCAGTTCATGTTTTCCCATGCTTCAGTTTGCTTAATCATTCTACATTTATTTTCCAGATGTTTGCTAATATAAAAAGAAGTGCTATAAATTTTTGGTGTGTGTGGGACTTTGTATCTTTGACCTCCTTGGGGTATATGTCTAGTTGTAGTATTTCCAGGATAAATGATAAGGACATTTTAGTCACTTAGCATAGTTGTAATTTTTTTTTTTTAAAGAATTCTCAACTCCATGGGATAGTTTTTTTTTTTTTAATTAAAACTTTTTATTTGCAAAACATATGTATGGATAATTCTACAACATTAACCCTTACAAAGCTTTCTGTTACAAAATTTCCCCCCCCTACTCCCCATCCCTCCCCTAGATGGCAGGATATCCACTACATGGTAATTATGTTAAAATACTTGACAAATCGAATATATGTATACATATTTCCACACATCATTTTTGTGCAAGGAAAATCGTATCTACAAGAAAGAAAAATCAGAGAAAGGAAACACAATGCAAGCAAACATCAATCGAGATCATGAAAATGTTATGTTGTGGTCCACATTTCACACCCCTCTCTCTGGGTGTATACGGCTTTCTTCACTGAACAATTGGAACTGGTTTGAAACGTTTCATTGTTGTAGAGAGCCATGTCCATCAGAATTGATCATCATATAGTATTGTTGTTGCTGTGTATAATGATCTCCTGGTGGTTCTCCTCTCACTCAGCATCAGTTCATGCAAGTCTCTCCAGGCCTCTCTGAAATCATCCTGTTGGTTGTCTCACAGAACAATAATACATGGAGTAGTATTTTAGTGATACAGCAGCTATTTAAAGCTGCTTTATTATGTTTCATTAGTTCTTATTGTCAGTGACATATTTTGTTCCATCCATACTACATATGTGGCTATTTGCCATCTTATTGTATCCTGCTTTCTTGCCTCTCCCTTCTAAAAGACACCTCCCTTATGTGGCAAAACCTTGTTTTTCTTTTTCTTTTGAACTTTTATTTTTAATGTTTAATTAACACTTTAAAAAATTACTCTCCTCATCCATCTTCTTAAATAAAAGTTGAGTCTTGTAACAAGTATAGGCAAACCAAACAGTGCTCCACAATGAGCATATTTGAATATGTATATCTCATTCTGCACTTCTAGGTCATATCACTTTTTGGCATTGCAGTGATATAGTGGAAAAAAACTGGAAGTGTGGAACTAGAAGTAATCCAGAGAAGGGAAGCAAGGGAGCTCATGAAACTAGCACCTTTATTTCCTTAGGCAATCCAGAAGATGTGAATTAGAATCTCAGAAATATTTTATGTTGGGTTTCCCTTATTGTGATTTGGAGCATTATCATACTATTCTTGGCAACCTGTATTTCTTTTTTTTTTAAAGTTTCCTGTTTTCTTGGGAACTATTCTTGCAAATATTTGTTTAAAAATTAATATTTTTAACTTTCTAATTTCAGGAGCAATAAAATTATGAATCAGTGTAAGGCCTTTTGAGAAATGGGAGAAACACTCTTAAAAGACTTAAGTTGTTCACAGAAAAGATACAATTTGAATAGCTGTTCCAAACAACAATATAATATACATTGTAGTGTAGTACTGCTTCCTAAATGAATGCCATAGAAAATAAAAATATAGCAGTTAGTAGGGAGATATTGTGGGCCACAAGGAGGCTTCATTGAATAAAAAGGCCTTGGGCTGAGCTCAGGCCTGATGAATAAGGTTGTAGAGTTGTAGAGGAAGGCATGAGCAAAAACCAGGAAGCTTCAAGGAGTTTATATTAAAGAACATGGGGATAAGTTTTTAAAGATAGATTGGCGCCATATTATGGATTGGAGTTTGCCAAAGTTAGGAATTTGTTTTTGTATGGCTACAGGGAACAATTAAAGGTTTTGTTTTGGTTTTGGGGTTTTATTCATTCATCTATTTATTTGGTTGATTAGTTTGTCTTTAAAGGGTGGAAGGGGATAACATTTTGATGAAATAGTGTTTTAGAAAGATAAATGTGTTGAGGATAAGAATAGATTGGAATGGAGAGAGGCTAGATATAATGTGTACTATAGGATGTAAAGAGAGATTCTATAGAAATTCTTGTTGAAAAGATATTTTATTACTGTATGTATGGTGGTCCTTTTCAGTCTCTTGTTCTTTATAGCTTTTTGTTACTGAGCTTCCCTTCAGGGCTGTTTTGTGGAGTCCACAGTATAAATTTTGAATGCATTCATTCTTTCCTTATTTGCCTTTTGTTAATGTCAAGCATAGCACATAAACTGTTCTGCTGTTGCTATGCAACTGCTAAATCCAATATTTAATGCTGTTCAGTTTTATTAATATTAACATCAGTGAACAGAGGGCTAGCAAAATATGATTGCACAACATACAAGCAACAAAATTTAAGGTGATTTAAATGTATTTTTTCATGTAAAACCAACATAAAGGCTTTCATAATTCATGCATTTTCTATTTTGAGAAAAGTTATAGTTAAATCTTGTGGCTCATAATCATATTATGAATTTCTTTCTTATTTTCTTTTTGAATCAGGTAATTTGACCTTTTCCCCTTCACCACTTTTTGAGCTTTAGCTTTTCTGATCATTTCTGTGTAATTAATAGAATTCTTACTCGGCTTTTGTCTCTTTAATTCTTTCTCATGTTCTGTATCATTTTCTCCTTGAGTTCCTTGTGTCTAAACTACTTTCTTTATTGTATTTCTATTTGTATTATTCAATTATAGAATATTAAAACTAGGAGAGAACTTCTTTATTAAGCAATAAACATTTATTAGCACCTTCTACATACCAGTCAGTAGGTGATTGAGATATAAAGAAAAGAATGAAATTGCCCCTGTTCTGTGAGGTCAATGGATGGGGATGGCCGGGTAGGTTTCAAGGGAAAAGTTCAATTATAATGAGTTACCTTTTGGACATATTGGATTTGAAATATCCACAGAACATATACTTAGGGAGATTCCTTGAAATTCTATAGTTTTTCAAATGAAAGAACAGTAAATGTGGTATTGTGGGAAAAATGTAGAATTTGGATTCAGCCTGAAAGTTTAAGAAAGACAATTTTTAAAAATAACATTTTCTTAAAAATAAATTTTGCTGAGGTAAGAATGAGATATTTTTTCAGACTTGGTTATTGTATGAAATTTTTTTGTTTGTATGTATGTTTAATCATCCTTATTATAAAGGAGTTCTTTTATTTGGGAAAAGGAGAGTGTTAGTGTGGATGAGTAGTAATGGTAGTTAATTTTTTTTAAAAGTATCAATAACATTTAAAAATAAACAAGAGTGAAGAAGAAAGTTCATAGAATCATAGCTTTAAAGCTGGAAGAAACCTCTGAAGCCATAGTCCAACCTACTAATTTTACAGATGAAAAAATTTAGACTCTGAGCAATTAAGTGATTTGCTCAAGGTCAGCATAGAAACCTTTTTCTTTATTTTATGCATTCATGAACAGGCAGAACAGACTAGGTACTATTGTATTAAATTTAATATTTGCTTTTTAAATAGTGGATGTTGTGATAAGATGTCTTAAAGTCCAATTTTTTGTTACAAGAGAGGATCATGGTAGAATTTTATAAACAGTTAAACATTGCATTGATTAGGTAGGCCAGTGTACTCTCTCATCCCCACCCCCAAACATGCTAACGTAGATTCTTGCAAACATTTTGAAGAGCAATATTTAATTACTAAGTTAGAACTTGGTAGAATTTTATCCCAAATTTATCCCCCCAAATCATAAAATGAATAAATTCCTATCTGCACACAGAAATACTCATACTCAACATGCAATAACAAAATAAAAACAAAACTAGCTTATATGTTCAACTGTTGGAAAATAACTGTTTAAGTTATATAGTTAATATAATAGAATATTTTAATGCCATGAAATGACAAATATCAAGCGTGCAAGAAATTTGGATAGATTTTTATGAGATGATAACAAATGAATCAAGTACAACCAAAATTAGGTACATAAGAACTAGAACTACTTTAATTTTTTAAATAATGGAACATCAGAATTTGTAAGGGTGGCCAAACTTTGCATAGTCTTGGCTTGGAAGAAGACACAAAAGAGTCACATTTTGTTTTGTCATTGGCTAATTCATTTGGTTTTGCCTAAACACTAAAAATTCTGTTTAAAATTTTCTTTTGTTTGTGTTCGTCTGATCACTAACTTCAGGTTTAAAATTAGTTTGCTGGGGCAGCTAGGCGGGTGCAGTGAATAGAGTACCAGCCCTGAAGTCAGGAGGACCTGAGTTCAAATCTGGTCTCAGACACTTAACATTCCCTAGCTGTGTGACCCTAGGCAAGTCACTTAACCCCAATTGCTAAAGCAAGAAAATAAAAAAAAATAGTTTGCTTACATGCTTCTTTTTATACAGAATGCACATATTGGATTAACTGTATCTGGATTCTACTTAGTGAAGAAATGGCTCTTAAGATTTTTCCTAAATTGAGAAAATAGCTGGATTTGACTAGATGTATACAGAAAAATGTTCTAGTTGTGATAACTTGTTTTAAAAGTACTCAGGTTAACATTCCCTAGCTGTGTGACCCTGGGCAAGTGACTTAACCTCAATTGCCTCAGCAAAAAGCAAAAAAAGAAAAAAAAAAAAAAAAAAGGTACTCAGGTATCATTTTAAAGACAACTTGTAAGGAAAGATTCTCAGTGTGGGGAAAAAATCATTTTTTTGCTTCAAACAAAAAAAAGTTAACAATACACAGATATAAACCAATATTCTTTTATCATCTAAAATTTTTAAAAACATTGAGAAACTGAATGAATTAGCAAAAAAATATGAAGAAAAGAACAAATAGGCTTTTAGAGGTGATTTTTGTCACAGTTGACTGAAAGGTGTAGAGAGTGGCAAAGTTCTTCTGTTTCTGCTGGTATTAAAAATTCATTTGATTCAGAACAAGAAGCAGTCTTGGTTGCCCTTTTCTCAGATATAATGTCTTCCAAGTGTGCATAAGAATTATACAAACTATTTGACTCTGGTGATAATTATTCAGTAATCCATTAAATATTGACATCAACCAAGATATAAAACAGGAAGGCATCTTCAGAAGAAATATTTGTCATGAAAGTGGCACAAAAGATCTCAAACTGAGTTCATTTCAACAAGCATTTAAGAACAAAGCAGAGCCATAATTTGAAGAATTAAAATGAAAAAACACACAAAGAGCAAATGAGAGGTACATAGCTAGCAAAAATAGACTCTGTATTAGCAATGAAAATCTATGTAATAAAGTTGGTAACCCCCCCCCCCCAAAAAAAAAAAAAAAAGCCAAAACCCTCAAAACAACCTATCCCTGAACTCAAGTACCTCACAATACTTGAGTGAAATCATGCAGGCAACTATATACAAAGAAGATATGTATAGGATAAATTATAGATAATTTCATGGGGAAGGCACTAGAGTTAAAGCGAATATCAGGAAAGATTTATAGAATTTTAGCTGAGCCCTTATGAAAGCGAGGATGTGGGAATGAGGAGGAAGAGAATTCCAGGCATGAGTGATAGTCAGTGATAATGCTCAGAATCAGTAGAAAGAAATAGTAGGTGGTCATTGTGACTGAATTACTGTAGTACATGAATGGTGAGAGGTAGTGGTGACAGGAGGGTCAGGTTGCACTCTCAAAGCCAGAATTTTGTTTCATATTGGAGGTAAAAGAGAGCCCCTGGAGTTTATTGTATATAGGGAAGGCAGTGACATGGTCAGGTTAAATGTGACAGCTGAATAAAGATTTAGAAGGATAAATTTGAATGCTAAGTGGAGGATGAATTTGAGAAAGGTAGACTAAGCAGAAGACTATTGCAATAGTCCAGGTGTGACATGAGAGGGTGATAGTGTTAGAAGGAAGAAAGAATTGTATATGAGAGATGTTAGGAAAGTAGAATCCACGAGACTTGGCAAAAGATTGGTATTGGAGGGGTCAGCATGGAAGATAACTCGTAGGTTCAGAGCTTGGGTGACTGGGAAGGATAATGGCACCATAGATTAATAGGATAATTAGGTAGAGATTGGGGAGAGAGGTTTAAGAAATGAGCTCTTAGGTTGAATCAAGATATGGAGCAGAAGAAAGAAGTAAAGCCTAACTCTCTCAACAGAACTTTTCACAAATATTTAAGAAAAATACCAGACCAAATTCTGATTAGGAAACACCATAGTAATTTTTCCAGCCCACAGAGGCTTAGGGAGACATAGAGGTCTGTAGATATTAGGGACAGGATCTGGTCAGCAACGTGCCATTTGAAGCATTCTTGTACCTAAGAACCAAAAAAGCCAAGACGGGATCAAGGCAGAAAAAGATCCCTGGGGGATCTCTAGAGTATTATAGGGTACATGAATGACTGCCATCTGGTAGCTGTCACTTACCATGCAATTTTGGATTATAGATCTAGTATGGAGACGGGCAGTCCAAGGGAAGAGGCTAGCAGATTCTTAGCTGCATACTGGCAAGAAACAAGTTTTGGAAGCAAACCAAAACTGTGATTCCAGTTCCAGGAGCAGTGTTTCCTTTCCTTTTTCTCTTTTACAAAATACATTTATTCCAGAAGCATGGAGGGATATCTATTTTTGAACAAGGTGGTAAACAGATATCTTTATATAGGGGGAGATAATCACATGTGAAATTTTCAATCTTGATTTTGGAGCAAAAATAACCCTCCTATAGTATAGAATTGCTTATAGAAGGACTAAAGGATAGAGAAATAGTAGTAATGGTATAGGAGAATAGAGGGGAAGACAGTCAAATCAACATCCGACTTCAGTGAGCAAAATCACATTTGTTCAGTTCTAAGAATCTAAATTTGTACTTCAAATTAATAGTGGAAAATGAGAATAAAAATGTCTGAATGAACAAAGATGTAGTCCTAATACATCTTCCACATTCAAAATGGCATTTAGGCCAGTGAGAAGTATATTTCTAACTTTTAGACCAGGGTGGAATTTTGCAGTGGAATAACCAGAATAGAAACCCCTAGACCAAAGGGAAAGCTTTAAAACCTCCTAGTGTGCTAATGATAGTTGAGTTGAGCATCAGTCTAGTGAACCTTTCAACCAGGGACAAACCAACAGATCCAAATCTGGGTCAGGAACTTGTAGAACTCAGGAGGGAAATGAGAAGACTTTGCCCTGAATCTCCTCATTTTGGGAACACCAAAAGCTTACTGCCCCTGACACCCTACCTAGCTGTGCAATTAGCAGACAGAAAAAGCAAAACAAAAGCTCAGGCCAGAGCTTCCTTTAAAGTATACAGTGCCCAGTACTAACATAAAGTTCAAAGTTAAGAATTAATTTGCAAGAATGAGCAAACTGACAGAGAAGCTCAATATAAACCTAGAAGCATAGACTTGAAAACATCTACAAGCAAAACCTCAAAGGAAAAAAAAAAAAGTAATTTGTACTCAAGACCAGTTACAAAAAACAGAATTTGGATCACAAGAATTTCTGGTGGAGTTAAAGCAAGAGTTTAAAGAAGAGCTTAAAAATTACTTTTTTTAAAAAAATAAGAAAAGTAGGTGAAGAAATGAGAGCTATAGAAGAAAAATATAAAAAGAGGATACCTTGGAACAAGAAATACAAAGCTCTACCCAAGAAAATAATTCTCTGAAAATTAGAATTGACCAAATAGATGCTGATTACTCTATGAAACATGGAAAAAAAGAAATAATAAAGCAAAATCAAAAGACTGAAAAAAATAGAAGAAAATATATGGTATCTCAGCAAAAAATTGACTTGGAAAACAAATTGAGGAGTAATAATTTTGAAAACCACTATATTGCCTACAAGCCATGATCTTCTCCAACCCCCCCCCCAAAAAAAAAAAAAGCCTAAACATTATTTCAAGAAATAATGAAGGACTGGGGGAGGGGGGCAGAGAACTGCCTAAATCTCTTAGAACTAAAAGACAAGTGGAAATAGAAGGAATCTACTAATTACCTCTTGAAAGAAACCTCAAAATAAAAGCTTCTAGAAACATAGCTAAAATTTTAGCTTTTGCATCAAATTAAAAATCAAGCAAGTAGCCAACAAGAAAAGATTCAGGTACCAAAGAATAATAGTCAGGATCATAATTTAATACAAGCCATCAGAAAGTTGATGAGAGTTTGCAATATGATATTTCAGAAAGCAAAACATTCAGGCTTACACACAAGAATAACTTAGCCCAAAAAAGTGAATGTTAATTCTACAGGGAAAAAATGGACCTTTAATGAAATTAAGGGTTTCTAATCATTTCTGATTTAAAAAAGGCTAGAGCTAAGTAGAAATATTGACATACAGTCAATAGTCAAGAGAAACATGAGCTTGCCCTATCATAAAAAATTGAGTATTTACATTTTTACATGGGGAAATTATGCATTTGACCTCACAAAACCTTTATCACTAGACACCATAAGGAATCTAATTAAAGAGTGTAATTTTATGATGTTTTGATGATCTTAAAAGAAGAATGGAAAGGGTGTGGAAAAGGAATACACTGGGAAAAGAAAGAAGGTATAAATCAAGTGCACAAGTAGAAGTCTATACAAGAAGAAGGATGAATGGGCAACCCTCAGAATCTGTCATCTGAAGTAGTTAAAGGAGGGAAGAATATATAACATACTTGCACTTGGGAACAAGAATACATTTCAGCCACAGGATACAGGAGGGGAAAAAAAAAGGATAAGAGGGCAGGATTTGTCAGAAGCAAAAGAATTTCTTAAGGAGAGGACAGAAAAAAAAGAAAAGAAAAAGTAAAAGAGAACAGGATGCAGAGAAACAGCACTTATAACTGTATATATAAAGGGGTTTAACTCACCCATAACATGGAAGACGTTAGCAGAATGGGTCAGAAACCATAATCCCACAATATGTTTACAAGAGACATACTTGAAATGGAATATACACACAAAGTTAAAATAAGGGGATATGATAGATAAATAATGAATTAATCCTTATACTAAATATGCACTAAATGGCATATCTACTTTTTTTGAATAATGTTATTTTAATATTTTTTCTTATTATATATAAAAAGTTTTAACATTCCTTTTTAAGTGTTGAGTTCCAAAGTCTTTCGTTCCTTTTTCCCCACCTTGAGTCAAGCAGTTTGATCTATGATATATGTATATAATCATGCAAAACATTTCCATGTTAGTCATACATTTACATTCTTAAGGGGAAAATTGAATGAATTACAGGAAGAATAAACCGTAAAGCTATAATTTTTCAATTTAGACCTCATTGAGCTAAATTATTATTATTTTTTTAAATGGAAGGGTCTATATAAAATTTTAGAAACTGATAGACCCTGAGGGTGGAAATAGAAAGACTACCTATTTCTTATCTGTTTATGGTATCTTGGTAAAAGTTAGCCATCTAGTATATAAAACCTCATAAAATAAATGTAAAATAGCCTAATGCAATGAAAATTACATTGAATAAAAAACCTTTGTGGCAAAGTTCAAAAAATTGATTGAAAACTAAATCCTAAAAAGTAAGTGGGTTCAGAACCAGGAGATCATTATACACAGCAACAACAATATTACATGATAATCAATTCTGATGGACATGGCTCTCTGCAACAAAGAATTGTCTCAAACCAGTTCCAATTGCTCACTGAAGAAAACCATATACACCCAGAGAGAGGTATATGAAATATGGACCACAACATAACATTTTCATGCTCTCTATTGAGGTTTGCTTGCATTGTGTTGCCTTTCTCTGATTTTCTTTTCTTTTTTTTTTTTTTTTCTTGTAGATAGGATTTTTCTTGCTCAACTTGTCAAGTATTTCAACATTATTAACATGTAGTGGACTTCCTGCCATCTAGGGGAGGGGAGGGGACTGGGGGTAAAATTTGTAATGGAAAGCTTTGTAAAGATCAATGCTGGGGAACTACCCATACATATGTTATACAAATAAAAAACTTTAATAAAAAAAAATTTTAAAAAAAGTAAGTGGTTCAAAGAATAAATCATTGAAACAATTTTCTTTTATGATTCCTGAATTTATTGATTTATTTGTAATTTATTGAGTACAGTGTTTTTTGTTGTTGTTGTTTGTTTGTTTTTTCTTTTTTTTTTTTTTTAAGCAGAAAAGAAAAAGAAAAAAATTACCAGGTACACTATACAATACGAGAGGATTCAAAATATGAAAGAAATTCTCATTTCAAGAAAGCCTATGCAATAAAAAGTATACATTGTATTCAGAACTGTCCATCTTTTCTTTGCTTCCTTGTAGGTTTTATTTTGTTCTCTGCTGTACATTTATTACTTTATTCTTTTCTTCCTCTTTCCTCTCTCCCTATTTCTCCCCAAAAGGCTACAATTAAGCAAGGACACCCACACCTATAGTCATATACACACACAAATACATTCATATGCTTCTATGTAAGGGTATATTACACTTGTTTCTCCTGTTTGTCTGAAGGTAAATAATATCCTTCATAAGTCCCACTCTTTTTCACATTTTTCTAAATCCACCAACTCAACAAGGGAAAAAAATAAAATAACTGGAGATAATACAAAACTGAGAGTCTACTTTCCAAGGCACATAAGAACCATATATATATATGTATACGTGTATATGTGTGTGTGTGTGTGTGTGTGTGTGTGTATGTATGTATTATCTTCACGTCAATTAAACTACCAAAGAACCTTTATAGAGCTAGAAAAATATAAATTCATGGAGAAATTAGAGGTTAAAATATTAAGGGAATTAATTTTTTATTAAATGTAGGAAGGAAGAGGGGCTTGGATGAGATATCTCAAAAACTTTACTACAAAACTTTAATTGATTTAAAAAAACCAAACAGTTTAGACCCAGGTAGGATATTGAGAGAGGTTGACCAGCAGAAAAGATTAGCTATCCAGTAGAAAGAAGTAAATTAGCACAGTAATTTAGTGTTTAACAAATCCAGAGACCCAAGATGTTCGAACAAGAACTTAAAATAAGTTCTTAGACAATACTGGTGTGAAAACTGGAAAGCAGTGTAGCAGAAACTAGGTATAAATCAACATCTCACTATATACTAAGACAAGTTTCAAATGAGTACAAGATTTTGACATCATAAACAAATTGGAGAAACATAGAAGAAATTACCTGTGACAGCTATACATAAAAATTCATGACTAGAATTAGAAGAAAAGCAGAAAACTGAGGGGGGAAGTCTTTGCAATCTTTTTCTGTGATAAAGATCTCGTATGGGAACATTGATTCTAATTTGTATGAATAAGAGCTATCTCCCAATTGATAGATTTGAATAGATGTTTTTCATAGGAAGAAAAGCTACCAATAGCCATATTTTAATATGTCCTTAATTACTGATGAGAAAAATACAAATTAAAACAATTATTAGGCATCCTCTCACACCTATCAGATTGGGTAAAATGGTAGAAAAGGAAAATGCCACATGCTAGAAAGAATGTGGGGAAATAGTTAAACTGATGCAGTCCCAGCTGCATCCAGGTGGAGGTGGGAGCTAGCCCAGCCATTCTGGAGAACGATTTAGAACTGCACCTAAAAGCTATAAAAATATGCTAACTGGCTCAGCAATACTAATTGATCTATACGCCAAAGAGATCAAAGTACAAAGAAAAGCAGTCCTATAAACAAAAACATAACAGCTCTTTTTGTGTTGTCAAAGAATTGGAAACTTAGAAGATGTTCATCCCTTGGGCAATGACTGAACAAGTTATGTGTATGTGACAGAATCCTGTTATGTTATAGGATATGACAAAGGGGATGTTTTTAGGGGAGAAAAAACCTGGGAAGATACAAAATGAACAAAACCAGAGAAACTATATATATAATACAGCAATATTGTAATGATATTCATCTGTGACAGACATCATAACTCAATACATTGATCAATACAATAATCAATGGTAATTCCAGAGGAATCATGCTGAAAATGCTATCCATTTTTCAAATAGAGATCTGATGGACTCAGTGTGATTTGAAGAATATTATTACTTTTTTTTTTTTTTTTAGATATGGCAAATGAGAGCATTTGTTTTGTTTGACTATACATATTTATAACAGGCTTTTTCTTTTTTTTCTCAGTTGATGAGAAGGGAAAGAAGGAGGGAAAATTTAGAATTGCAAATAAAGTGAAATTTAAACAATAAAAAGCATGAAAAATGAGTTCATTTTCAGACATGCTGGTTCAAGATGTGTAATAGTCAGTTATAGGTAAAAGACTAGTGATCAAAAGAGAGGTTAGGGCTGATAAATCTACATAAAGAATCCTATGTAGAACAGTAGATGTTAAAAATTATCAAGTGAAGTAGGATAGAAAGAGGAAAGAAAAGGTACCAGGACAGAACCTTGAGAGATAAATTCTCACTTAAGGGATGAGACCTGGGTAAGTGAAATTGAGAAAGAGTGATAGTTAAGTAGATATGAGGAGAATGAGAGAATGGGTTAGAGAAGTATCATGAAAACCTAAATGAAAATATTAAAGAGAAGATTGTGATTTAACAGTGTCAGAAAAATGCAGAGAGCTTAAGGATGAATGTTGAAAATGATCCTTAGATTTTTACAATGAAATGTCCTTAGTAACTGGAGAAAACAAGTTTCAGTAGTTATACTTAAGAGGATTAAGGGCACACTGACAATTCAGGAGATAAGGAAAAGACCATTGAAGATCTTTCAGTGAAATCTACAGTATCAGGGAAAAAATTGTTCTACAATCCATACTGAAGTGGATTTTATTTTTTAAACATGTACCTGAGTTTTCTGTAATATTTATATTGCTGAGCCTAAAATTTTCTAGGAAGAAATTGTTCTGCATTGCATTCAGGATGTTTCACATTCCTTCCATGGTCCCAAAATGATAGTGAAATTTCTGTGGGTATGTGAAAATGAGCTTTCACCTACCCTCCTCTCCCCCCTCCCACTTTATCGGTAGTACTGAATTCATAGGAAACACAGATAAATAAGGGAAGGTCTTTTTCATTAGCCATGACTACTGTGTGTCATTAGTCATGTGATAGTACTAAGGTATTGCGGTTTTAGAATTTTTGATTTTCTCTTGGGTATCCTGGGTGTTTTGGTTTTGAACATCTGATTATCATCTGGTAAATTGTGGTCAGATTTAATCTTAACCTTTCTTTTCTCAGAAATTATATGTTAGTGATTGTGACTGTAGCAGAGATGTTAGATGATCATTGTTGTATGAAGAGAAAGCAGGGACATTCCTCAGAGATTATGATTAGTTATTTTATTCAGTACTATAAAAATTTTTTATTCATTCTAGAAAATTTTCATAAATTGCTGAATTTTCAATTTAATTCTTGTCTGTAGTTTAGAAGTATCCACTTAAGATTCAGATAGGCTCAGAATTGCTTAATAGGGCAGAAGAACAATAGTGAACAAAGAGAAAAGAGACAATCTTTTGAAAACTAGTGTGTAGGTTGTAAGAAATTCAGTCTGTAGGATATAAGATGTCAAGACATTTTAGGAAAAGTATTCCTTTGGATATGAAGCCATCAGTGAATTTTTATATTTTTAAGTTGTTTTTACTAATGTCTAGCTTTGGGGGGGGGGGGGGAGAAGGGGAGGAATTTGTATGGAGTGTTCATTAAAAGTATAGAAATCCTTAAAGCTTATCATACTTTAGTTCTTCATTTCTTCACAAGTAACCCAGGGGTCTTTTAGTATTTAGAAGTCAAAGTCCTTTTTCCCCTTCCTCCCTTACCCCCACTCCCAGCAACAGATAAATATTTATTGTAGCTATTATGCTACTGTTGCACATTTTTGGAGGTACACTAACATTTTCCCCCTTTGTTCTTAGGGTTTGAAAGTATCCTCGAAGGGCTGTTTGGACCTGGATTATTAAAAGATCTCAGTTTAATTAAAGGTATTCAGTCTTTTTTTTTTCTTCCCCCGTTCTTCTTTCCTAGTAACAAATGCTAGTCTCCAGACAATGTATGTTACCTTGGTGATTTGTTCTTCATTCCCCTCCCCCTTCCCTCTTGTTCACAGTTCCCATATTGGTTAAAATTATACACAGTACACACATGTACATACATATTGAAGTACAATATGTATTGTACTGTATATATGTATATGTATTTCCCATATTGTACATCTCTTTTAAAGCTATGGATATGAATGTTAGACAAAAATACTTTTACATAAAGCAATGATACATTCATATAAATACAAATATAATATTAATATAGAATTTAGCATTTTAAGGTAAAGCATTATTTTACTTTGTAGTAAATGATTATTTAAACTGCTTTTAAGCATATTTGCTACCAGAAGTAATTTTGTGATTTAAATAATTTGCTGTTGCTATAATTTTACAGACTGTGAACCTGAAGGTGTTTCTGATTGGACTTTTAATGAAAATTGTCTATTCTGTTGCTTGAGAAGGGAAAAAGTAAAGGTAACTATGAAGCTTATGGAACTTCATGCTTAGTATAATTTTTTAAATTCTTACTTTTTTAGTTGTGGAAAGGCAAGATCAGCCCTATAATTATATGTAAATTGTATATATAACCCAGTATTCTTAGAGGTATTATTATACATTATTTGTTAGATATTTTGTGCATTTTCTTTCTGATGATTTTAGGTGCCAGCTAGCATTATTTTATTTAGAAGAGTGACTGAGTAAAGCTAAATAGATAACTAGGCAGAAGTCACTATTTTACATTTGAATTGTACAGCTATTTAAAAACATATTCTTAGTCTAATAATTTATAGGATAAATAATCATATTCTTTGTAAACAGAATAGTAATTTATGTTTTTGTTGTCATAAGTACTCAAAAGTTAACAAGATATTCATTGAAGAATACATATTATATACTTCTTCCACATTATTTTGTGAACTCCTTAAGGATAGATTGTGTTTGCATCCCCAGTGTTTTAACATAGTGACTGACATATAGTAAAGTACTTAATAAATATTACAAACTCATAATTCCTCTTTCTCATTCTACATGTATTTAACTACTAAATAATTACTAAATCTTCTTGATTTTCCTTCATGCATTTCCATCTTATTCCTACTGGTCTCTATTCTCATCAAAAGCTTCATTACTTAAAGCATGTACTTAAAACATAGTCTCATAGTCACAGGATCACAGAACTAGAATTGAAAAGAACCTTAGAGCTACCTAATCCAGCCTTTGCATTTTATAGATGAAGAAACTTTGCACCTAATTTTTTATTCCTAAATTGCACAGAGGTACATCAGAAGTGATAATTTGAATTCAGAATAGATTGTTCACTCATTCATTTGGACCTATATTGGTTATGAATCTGATCCCTCTATGTTTCTTTTCCCCCTCTATTTTACATACCACTATCATGTGACTTTAACTGAAAATTTATTTTGTAAATGTTTATCTTTGCCTTTAACCTTCTGTGGCTTTTCTATATATATAGGGACTGGACACCCTACATTGATATTTGATGGCTTCTGCAGTCTTATTCTTACCAATCTTTTACATTTCATTCTCTATCATCTTTCTACAGGAACTCTTCTTTCTTCCAAATTAGTCTATTCTCTATTGTGGACACTTAACTTCTTAGAGCTGCTTAAAGGGTCTCAGCTTGCTTAAAATGCTTAACACTTTGTTTCTACTTGATAAACCTACCAGGACCAGCTTAGATTCTGTTCAGATTGTTTTTTGAGTACTCCAACCCTCAATGATTGCTTGCCCCTCTACTTTCTTAAAGGATTTATTGTCTATACCAGATATTTTTTACTCATCACTCCCTATTAAAGCAGAAAGCAGGCTAATATGCTCTATGAAAGTTTCAGTGAAAGGGAATGAAGTGAAAAATATTTATTCATTAATGATCCTTAACATTTGTATTGTACATTAATTTTAAGTGCAACATGTACATCCTAGTTTGATCCGTGTGCAGTCCTATGAGATAAGAGCAGATATTGAGTAATGACCTATTTACTAAGTGAAACATTCCTAGTGTCATTAGGAAATAAACTTTTATCTCCAAATCAGAAATTAATGTAGTTATGTAAAGAACAATTTTCAGTTTTATTTATGGACATAGATTTTAAAATTGATTTAATAATTTAGTAATGAAACTTACTAAGCTATTATTCACATAATGAACATCATTTCAGTGAGTTTACAAAGGTGTCTCAAAAGTTGTATGATCTAGTTTGAGGAAATAGATTAAAAAGAATTATAAATGAAAAAAATAATTGATAACCCACTTAAGTATTTGAGGGCTGAGATCAGTAGCTGTTGTAGAAGTTGAGAGGAGGTGAGAAAATATTGAGATTGGTTTGGGGTAGAAATAAACTTTTGTTTAGGAGATTGGGCTTAATTAACTTTAAGGTTTATTTAGGCAGATGGAATGGATCATAGGATTATCAATATAGCTGAAAGGAACCCTTGAGGTCATCTAGTTCAGCTTCTTTATTTTATAGATATGACTAAGCCCATGAGTATTAAATAGCAGAGATGGAATTTCAACTATATTCTTTTGAGTCCTGATTTTGCACTGTAAAAACCTACTGGAGCTGTGTTCATTGGTGAATAAAGTTGAAAAGAATAGGTTTGGTCTAAATTTTGGAAACCAAGGCTAATTAATAAGTAAGGCATGGGAAAGATATTGCAAGATTTCAAGCAGGGGAATGATCAGATTTAGGTAAGGTAGAGCACTTAGTAATAGTGTGCAATTTAGATTAGCTATAGGAGAAATTGAAGACAATGAGATCAAAGAGAACAGACAGCACCACTCACATTGTGAGGTAAGGACAGAGATAAGAGCCAGAGTTGGCTACATGGCCATATAGCCACATAGTAGGCATCTAGTATTTTAAATAATTTTATTTTAGCTTTTATTCAGAATCTTTGGGGAGGGGAATAGGGGAAACAGAAACCTCTATAGCTGGCTTAAATTTTGGGGGAGCTTTGACCATGGCAGATTTCAAGTCACCAGGGTTCTGAAAAACTTAGATTATAAGCAAGATACCTGGATTCACATTTTATCTCAGACATTTGCTTAGCAAAGTCTTCTCTATAATCTTCAGTTTCATCTCCAAATGAAGTTAATAGTTTTTGATCTCACAGGGAGATTGTGAGGAAACAACTGTGAAACTTTAAAGTACTAAACAAACTTGAATTATTATTGTTGATTTACATTGGAATGATATGCCAAATGGTAGTATAATTTAGGTGGGTTTGGAACTGATTGAATTGACTAAAAGAGTAATTTTTAATGTGTTAGTATAAATTTGGAAAAAGGTATCTAGTCCAGTGCCATTGGCCATATGCCATTTAACATTTTTATCATTGATTTGAATGAAGCCATTGATACTTAATACTTAAGCTCTTGCTTAAGAAATTTGCAAATGACAAAGTCAAGAAGGATAACAAAAACATTGGATTTCCAGAAACAAAATCTTAGCCCAGTATTCCACTCAGCTGTCAAATTGCTCTCCCTAAAACACAAATCTGACTATACCAACCTCTCTCCTTCTATATTCTCTCAAGACTCCAGGTTCAATGTGAAAATCCTCTATTTAGCAATAAAATCCTTTCATAATCTGGTTGTCTCCTACCTTTCCAATTTTCTTATCTTACTTCTCTCTCCTACAACATACTCTTCTGACAAATGACATTGGCTTCTTTGCTGTTCCTCAAACAACACATGGCCTTATTTGCTGTTCTCACACATCTCCCAATTTCATTCATTTCAACTGGATGCCTCCCCTCATGCCTGGAATTCTTGTCTTCATCTCCACTTCCTGGCTTTCCTGACGTCAGGTCCCAACTAAAATCCCATCTTTTTTTTTTTTTTTTTTTAATTATTAAAACTTTTTATTTGCAAAACATATGTGTGGGTAATTCTTCAACATTAACCCTTACAAATCTTCCTGTTACAAATATTTCCCCCCTACTCCCCACCCCTCCCCTAGATGGCAGGAAATCCACTATATGTTAATTATGTTAAAATACTTGACAAATCGAATGTATGTATACATATTTCCACTTATCATTGTTGTGCAAGAAACATCGTATTTACAAGGAAAAAAAAATCAGAGAAAGGAAACACAATGCAAGCAATCATCAATAGAAAGCATGAAAATGTTATGTTGTAGTCCACATTTCATATCCCTCTCTGTAGGTATATATGGCTTTCTTCACTGAACAATTGGAGCTGGTTTGAAACATTTCATTGTTGAAGAGAGCCATGTCCATCAGAATTGATCATCATATAGTATTGCTATTGCTGTGTATAATGATCTCCTGGTTCTGCTCATTTCACTCAGCATCAGTTCATGCAGGTCTCTCCAGGCCTCTCTGACATCATTCTGCTGGTCTTTTCTTACAGAACAATAATATTCCATAACATTCATATACCATATCCAATTGATGGGCATCCATTCAGGTTCCAGTTTCTAGCCACTACAAAAAGGGCTGCCACACAGGATACAAAATAAATCCACATAAATCATCAGCATTTTCATATATTACCAATAAAGTTCAGCAGCAAGAGATACAAAAAGAAATTCCATTCAAAATAACTGTTGATAGTATAAAATATTTGGGAATTTATCTGCCAAGGGATAGTCAGGAACTATATGAACTAAATTACAAAACACTTTCCACACAAATCAAATCAGACCTAGTCAATTGGAAAAACTTAAAATGCTCATGGGTAGGACGAGCGAATATAATAAAAATGACAATACTACCCAAACTAATTTACTTATTTAGTGCCATACCAATCAAACTCCCAAGAAATTATCTTACAGATCTAGAAAAAATAGTAGCAAAGTTCATTTGGAAAAACAAAAGGTCAAGAATTTCAAGGGGATTAATGAAAAAAAAGGCTGACAATGGTGGACTTGCTGTACCAGATCTAAAACTATATTATAAAGCAGCGGTCATCAAAACCATTTGGTACTGGCTAAGAAATAGAGTAGTCGATCAGTGGAATAGGATAGAATCACAAGACAAACTAGGCAATAACTATAGCAATTTGGTTTTTGATAAACCCAAAGACCCCAGCTTTTGGGATAAGTATTCACTATTTGACAAAAACTGCTGGGAAAACTGGAAACTAGTGTGGAAGAAATTAGGGCTTGACCCACATCTAACACCACATACCAAGATAAGATCTAAATGGGTTCATGATCTGGATATAAAGAGTGATACTATAAGTAAATTAGAGGAATGTAATATAGTTCACCTCTCAGACCTTTGGAGATGGAATAAATTTATGTCCAAAGAAGAACTGGAACTCTTAATTGAAAACCAGATAGATAACTTTGACTATATTAAGTTAAAAAGTTTTTGTACAAACAAAATCAATGCAGACAAGATTAGGAGGGAAGTAATAAATTGGGAAATCATCTTTACATTCAAGGGTTCTGATAAAGGTCTCATCTCAAAAATATATAGAGAACTGTCTCATATTTATAAAAATTCAAGCCATTCTCCAATCAATAAATGGTCAAAGGATATGAACAGACAATTTTCAGAGGATGAAATTAAAACTATTTATAGTCATATGAAAAGGTGCTCCAAATCACTGTTGATCAGGGAAATGCAAATCAAGACAACCCTGAGGTACCACTTCACACCTGTCAGATTGGCCAAAATGACAGGAAAAGTTAATGATGAATGTTGGAGGGGTTGTGGGAGGGCTGGGACACTGATGCATTGTTGGTGGAGCTGTGAACGGATACAGCCATTCTGGAGAACAATTTGGAGCTATGCTCAAAGAGTTATCAAACTGTGCATACCCTTTGACCCAGCAGCATTTCTATTGGGCTTATATCCCAAAGAAATCATAAAGAAAGGAAAAGGCCCCACATGTGCAAGAATGTTTGTGGCAGCCCTTTTTGTAGTGGCTAGAAACTGGAAATTGAATAGATGCCCTTCAATTGGAGAATGGCTGAATAAAATATGGTATATGAACATTATGGAATATTATTGTTCTGTAAGAAATGACCAGCAAGATGATTTCAGAGAGGCCTGGAGAGACTTACATGAACTGATGCTGAGTGAAATGAGCAGAACCAGGAGATCATTATACACGGCAACAACAGTACTAGATGACAATTAATTCTGATGGACATGGCTCTCTTCAACAATGATATGTTTCAAACCACCTCCAATTGTTCACTGAAGAAAGCCATATACACCCAGAGAGAGGGATGCGAAATGTGGACCACAACATAACATTCTCATACTCCTTGATTGATGTTTGCTTACATTGTGTTTCCTTTATCTGATATATCGTTTGTGTAGATAAGATTTTTCTTACACACCAATGATAAGTTTGGAAATATGTATACATATATTCGATTTGCCAATATTTTAACATAATTAACATGTAGTGGATATCCTGCCATCTAGGGGAGGGGTGGGGAGTTGGGGGGAAAATTTGTAACGGAAAGCTATGTAAGGGTTATTGTTGAAGAATTACCCACACATATGTTATGCAAATAAAATAAAATTAAAAAAAAAAAAAAAAAAAGGGCTGCCACAAACATAAAATCCCATCTTTTGCAAGAAGCCTTTCCTTTATGCTAGTGCCTTCTCTCTTAAGATTGTCTCCAACTTAATTTGTCTTATTTCTTGTTTGTACATATTTGTTTACATGTTGTCTTCCCAATAAGACTGTAAGTTTCTTGATCTTAGTTTTTTTGTTTGTTTTTGTTTGTTTGTTTTATGGGGGTAAGGAAGCAATTCTTTGTGTTCCCAGCACTTAAAATGGTAGATGCTTAGTAAACTCAAACGCTAATGGTGTTGACTCCATCTGCCTCCTAAAAGATCTTGGCAGCTCAACACAATGAGTCAAATTATTAAGATGAAATTAAATACAGATATGAGTTTAAAATTATGTGTGTGGTTTCATAAAATAATCTCACAAGTTCAGTATAGGGGTTGTGTGACCAGCTAGCAGTTGCTGGGTGAGGAGAGAATTCTGGAAGATTTTAGTGACTTTTAGTCAACATGAGCTGTAACAACAAAAACCAGTGTCTAATCTTAAACTGTTTTAAGAGTGAGAGAGAGCTAGTATACAGAACAAAGGAGTTGATAATCTCTCTTCTTCTACTCTTGCCTTGGTCAAACCATGTTTAGAATATTTAGTTCAATTTTATATCTAACATTTTAGGAGAAATTTTGTTAATTTGGAACTTGGCTAGAGAAAACAACAGATAATAAGGAAATTAGAGATGGCACCATATAATGATCATGTGAAGAAACTAGAGTTGTATTACCTGGCAAAGAGAACATTTGAGGGAGACATGAAAGATGTCAAAGTATCTTAAGGTCTTAAATATAGAAAAGATCACTGTCCTGTTCTGCTTGTTTACAGACCACAGAATTAGCAGTAGTGGATAGAAAGGGCAGAAGCAGATTCAGGCTTCATATAAGGAGTAAAAACTCCTCAATAATAAAAGGCTGCTTCTCAGAAGATTTCTCATGGAACTAAGAAAAGACTGGATAACCACTTGTCAGGTGTATATTGTAGAAGAGATTTCAGTTCAAATATGGATTATATTTAGATGATTTGAGGTATCTTTAAAGAGATTCTATGATAATGTTTTATCCTCTAGGGATTTGTAAGAGGGCCAGGGGAGAAATTTTGAGTGGGGGAGACTTTTGTTTTCTACTTTTGTTTTTTTAATGGTAGTGGCTGAAATGCTGTAGAAATTAAACTCTTTCTAAAGCCCATTCTAAAGAGTCTTCTTTGGGAACTTCTGTCAAAAGGGCACTGTTTCTCAGAAGCTTAGTTTTTTATCTTGGGAAGGTTGGAGGTATTAAAAAGATTGGGTTAACTTCTATTAAGTTTTACCAAGATCAAGGAGTCTTTTTTTCCCCCCCACCTCAAGATTCCTGGATGCTGGGTATTGTGCAGTGTAGTCTCACTTTGTTCTTCACTTCTCTTTTGTTATATACCTTCCCCAGACCATAAGTCTCTTCTATAGCATTATTTGTTAATCATTTGCATTCATCAAGCACGTATAGACTGATACTATATATAAAGTACTGTGAAGCATAAGACAAATGAATAAGACAAATATCAGTGTCATGGCAGCTATATGGGGTTGGAGGGGCTATTCGAGAAGGAAGGAATCATATCTAGTTGGAATGAGGGAAGGCTTTGCTAGTTTGCTACTCCCTAGTCATAACAACTAAGGCCTTGTGAAGCAGGGATCAACAAACTGCAGCCTATGGACTAAATCCAAACAGCTGCCTATTTTTGTATAGCTTATGCACTAGGGATGGTTTTTACCTTTTTTTTTTTTTTGTGGCTGAGGCAATTGGGGTTAAGTGACTTGCTCAGAGTCACACAGCTAGGAAGTGTTAAGTGTTTGAGGCCACATTTGAACTCAGATCCTCCTGACTTCAGGGCTGGTGCTCTATCCACTTCACCACCTAACTGGCCCTTTACCTTTTTAAAAAGGTTAAACATATATATATATATTTCTTAGCTTACAGAAAAACACTCCTTGTAGTAACTTAAGCATTTCCACTGCCTCTAGTATCTATTATATTTCTAGTCCGGGATGAGGAGCATCTAAAAGATGCTACATGTATTAGCAGGATCTGGGGGAATGGAAGAAAATAAGAATGTCAACTATGATTTACTAGTGGTGAGGGGGGAAAGGTCACAGGGGAATTGCTACTTTTTGGGGAGTTAGGTTCAAGACTTTATTTATGGAACATCATATAGAAGTTGCTTTTTTTTTTTTTTTTTTTTAAATACCCAGTTGAAAGTATTTTCATTTTGCCATTTTCCCACAGTTGTCAAGGAATCATTTCAGGTAATTTTTTTTAAGGGCGATGGCATGAGAAAAATGGGAATTGTGTTAAACAGTCTTGTCCAGCAGGACAAGTGTTGAAACCAGGACTAAGGCCCCCAACACTAAGAACCATATATTCTTTCTGGTATGCCACACTTCTTTATCTCAGGGGTGGTCTTAGAAGGCCAAGGTTCTCTATCAGTTTCCTTCTATTGTAGAGGAAGAAAAAGCTTCTGTGAAATTGTTCCCAGCCTTTGAAGGGAGAAGCTGAGTTTGAAAAGGATTGAGTTTCATTTCTAAATAGAATTTTCTAGACCAGGAGTCTGGAGGGCAGGAGGTAGGAGAAAAGGGGGGAGGGATTTGGAGAGAGGATTAGTGGCAATGCTTGGAGAGATTACAAGTGCTTAGATTTACAAGATGGAAGAAATCTTAAAAATCACAGAATCTAGCTCCCTTGTTTTATAGATGAGGAAATTGAGGCCCAAAGAAACTCCTTGACTTGCCCAGGGTCACACATCCAGTGTCTGAGGTGAGATCAGAACCAAGGTCTTCCTGATTTCTGAAATGCTGTTATATGCACTGCCTTATGCTGATTATCAGAATGGTCATCTTTAATCGGAAAAGCATTCTCTAGCAAAACTGTAGCTTTAGGGAGATGGGTAATAGTTCTGGTGTCCTTTTTCACCTTCCTCCAAGATCTGAACTTTATTGACCCCTATGGAGACCGGCACAGGCTGTGTCAGTAAGGACCTGATCCAGTTGAATAGAGACTAGGCAAGAGGCATGCGATATCTGGGTTGCCTGGCTAGAACTCCAACTACTGGCTCCATGGAGTAGTCAGAAATGGGAGTAGATTGAGAGGATGGAATCAGCAGCAGAGTCGGTACAGCTTACTGATTTTCCTTTCCCCCTTCCTAGCGCCTATCCTTTCAGAGGCTGGGCAGGTGGTTGTGATATGGAGACTGATTAAGTTGAGCAATCAACTGGAGCATTGAAGAAAAAGATCAGTGCTCTTAGTGAAGATAGGGACTTTGGTCTGTTCTGAACATCCCCTGACAAAGTGCAACAATCTCTGCCCTAGAAGAGTTTGGTCAAACTTGCAGCAATGTGTATGTAAGTAGGGTTATACACAATAGATGCTAAATGATTTTGGAAAGAGGCAATAGTTGCTTGGGTAGAGTGGGTGGAGGTCAAAGAAGATAGCTTGAAATAGAAGTTTTGAAGGAATTAAGAGGTGCAGGCAGACTTCTCTCTCCTCCTTCTTTTCCTCCATCCCTTACCCCCAGACTGTTAGAAGTGAATGCTGAAAAAAGTTTTGAGACCACTACTTTTAAACTTAACCCTTGGATAAAAACTCCTATAAAACATTTTCTCCTGGGATTCAGAACTTTTCGGACATTCATTCCTGCAAGAGTCAGTATTTCAGTAATGAAGCCATTTGTCTTTCTAGAACAACTTCATCCAATACCTCTCAGACCTGTGGAGGGGGAAGGAATTTGTGACCAAAGAAGAACTAGAGGTCAACATTAATCACAAAATAGATAAGTTTGACTATATCAAGTTAAAAAGTTTTTGTACAAACAAAATGGATGCAGACAAGATTAGAAGGGTAGCAGTAAACTGGGAAAATATTTTTACATCCAAAGGTTCTGATAAAGGCCTCATTTCTAAAATATATCGAGAATTGACTCAAATATATAAGAATTCAAGCCATTCTCCAATGGATAAATGGTCAAAAGATATGAACAGACAATTTTCAGACGAAGAAATTGAAACTATTTCCGGTCACATGAAAAGGTGCTCCAATGTTTAGATAAATTCAAAAGAGAATTATTTTTATCGCTTTTACTATTTCAATACCAACCAATTTTTTTAAATTGGGAATGATGAGAGAAACTATTATTGATGTAAGTTTCAGGTCAGAAAAGAATAAAACACTGCTTAACTGCCAATAAGACCTAGAGGATTTCTATGTAATATATCCATCTTAGATTTAGAAATAATTTACCTTAAATCACATGGGGCTATGAATAATTACAGCCTGTGAATGTTCACTAGTTTTCTAAGCACTAAGATTCTAGGACCCTTGGTATGGCTATATGATATAGTAACAAACCCCTAAGGTGTTTGATCAAAATGCTGTAACTAATAATGAGGAAATGGTTTAGGGGAGACATAAGAAGTAGTTGTTTATTATTATTATGCCTCAGAGGTTTGTTCTTAAAAACCAGTATTTGCTGCCAGTTTTGCCCTTGAATCAGTTCCATTTTTTTAAGCCTTTGATTAAACAGTTGAGAAACATTTAAGAAATATTATTTTTCTAAGTACTATAATTTTAGTTATTCCGCATATTTTTCTTAACTGAATGTTAACAAGTTTTTCTATAGTGATAAGAGTGCAAGATTTTTTAATACAAACAAAATTCATTTAAAATGTCAGCTCCTCAGGGCAAATAGATAGTGTAGTGGATAGAGTACCAGCCCTGAGTTCAAATCTGGCTTCAGACACTCTTCCTAGCTGTGTGACCTTAGGCAAGTCACCTAACCCAATTTTCTCAGCAAAAAAAAAAAAGAAAGAAAAAAGTCAACTCCTGTTATATAGAAATAAATAAGAAAACCTTCCATCACCATTCTAGTTAAAAAATTACTAAAATTTTAAAGGCAGAAGCAATCATTGCATTTTCAAATAATCGGGTAATAAACAGTAAGTGATACTCAAGATTTATCTGCTCTAAATTAGTCCTATACTCTTCCCTCTACACTATCTTTTTATTGTGAATATCTAAGCAAACATCCAGGTAGATTTCACGGACAGAGGTCTTAGGGCCATGACAAGGCCATGACAACTTAGGTAATACTCTAGTTTTTTCACTCTGATTTTTGGAGCTCTTTGCTTTTCAGATTACCTGATAAAGAAAACTTTTAGAAACTAATAATCTTTACTCTCGGTGTTTAAGAAATAAATATAAAAACTTTTCAGAAAAGGTAATCAACTTTGTTTTTTAAACAAGCCTCTTAAAAGTCCTGAACAATTAGATGAACATTTGGACTAATTATTGGAAGGAGAACTTTCTTTAAACTTAATTTTAATATTTATCCACTCTTTCTTAGAAACAATTTGCTAATTTAATATTGAACTTTTTAAAAAAAATCATTTAAAGTCATTGTTTAAATTGGGCAATTTCTTGTTATTTATCAACTTCCTTTTACTCATATATAAATCTGTTTCCATTTTTTCACAAAGTCATGTGAATCTTGTATGTTTTTCAGGACTTATAGTTGATCCTATTCCAGTATGGAAGTTAGATGATTTTTAAGGTGCCTTCTGATTCTTAAAATTATAAATCATTGGTTGTAGAAAAGATGAAATATTAGGAGATTGCATTTAATATTTTTACTGTTGCTATGTAACTAGATATTAAATGATTTTCTTTGATAATTGGGTAATGACTAGAAATACTAATAGTTTCTGAATATACAATAATTAGAATATTACTTCATACTCTTTTTCATACTTTTTTACTCTGTTTTAGAAAATTATTAGGGAAAAATTAAGTTTATGCTAATATTGTTTTAGATTTCACGTAACTGCCCATCATTGAATTAATTAGTTATGCCATTTATAAATTTTGGGGTGCTGTTATGCTTAATTTTGGAAATAGTATGTATGTAAATATGTCTAGGAAAAAACAATATATCTATGTTATCTGAACATTTATTTTTAGATTTGACTGTTGTAGTGCTTTCCCTCTAAAGTTATTTTATATGTGTGTGTTACATGTACATGTTGAATTCCCTAAATATACACTAGTGATTTTAAGGGCAGGAACTGTTTTTACTATTTTTGTAGTCCCAGTGCCTGACACATAGTGGACATTGAATAAATGATTGTTGATTGGTTGAACATCTATTGAAAAGGATCTTTGCAAATTTCAAAGTTGATAAAAACTGATTGCATTTTAGTGATTTTGTTACTTTGATAACATTCTGTGCTGAAAGACTGTATAAGGCATTTTGGCCGAGGAAAGCTGGGTTTGAAGGAATTTCATTTTTCAATACAAGACTATTACAAGTCTCACAGTGAGTCTGAACAGTTAGGTGAAATTTTGGATTAATTATTGAAAGAACTTTCTTTGAACTTGTTTTTGATTTTTATCATCTCTTTCATAGAAACATTTTGCTAATTTAATATCAAATATTATGAATATTCTCTTGGATGGAACCCAGTTTTTTAAATCATTGTTTAAACTGGACCAGTTCCTCTTAACATAAGAAATGGCAAATGCAGCCACTATAATCATTATTAGAATTACTATTATTATTTTAGGACTATTTAGACTAAAGGGAAGATTTATTTCATTATGTGACAATTTTAATTTTTCACATGCATTTAAAATAGGCCAGCTTCTTTAAGCTTAATGATATTTTAAATATATACTTAAGTACTGTGTGTTGTGATTATTCACAATTAAGCAGTATAATTGATAGTAAATAGCATGCTATTTACAATATTCATAGTTTTATTGTGAGGTTTTAGGAGAAAAGAAAGAAATTAGAGGTGAAAGGAAATTAATAAAACAGATTTTCCACTTGGGAGGTCAATAATGGAAAAAAGCTTGCATTCTTCTTTGTACTTCATAATATCCATGCATATTCCTATTTTAACATTTTAAACATCTCTTTAATCTTCTATTATAAAAAGAAATTTATATCCTTGAATTCTAGTAAAATTTTGAAACTTTAAACCTTTTTTTCTATTCTTATTTTCCTGTATGACATCCAGTTAATTGAATTATCCTCAGTGATTGACTTAAGCATGAATCAATGAGGCTTTTCTTTTAAATTTTTTTTATTAAAGCTTTTTATTTGCAAAACATATGCATGGATAATTTTTCATCATTGACCCTTGCAAAGCTTTCTGTTCCAAATTTTTCGCTCCTCCCCTAGATGGCAGGAAGTATAATACATGTTAATTGTGTTAAAATTCTTGATGAATATTTATATACATATTTATAGTTATCTTGCTGTACAAGAAAATTCGGATCTATAAGAAAAAAATCTGAGAAGGGAAACAATGGAAGCAAACATCAATAGAGAGCGTGAAAATGCTATATTGTGGTCCACCCTCACCTCCCATAGGCCTCTCCCTGGGTGTTATGAGGCTTTTCTTAATTGCCAGTGCAGCATTGGATAAGCAAAGATTGGATAGAGAGATAGGGAGAATTAGTGAATTTTCTTTTCTTTTTCTTCTACTTTGGCTGCTCTCGAAACAGATTTGTTTTGGATTTTTTCTGTCTCACTGAATAATATGTTAATTTTCTATAAAATTCTTCCAATAAATAAAAATCATTATCCCTAATTAGAAGAAAGAAGCCAGTAGAGCTGAACTGACAGTTTGATATTAATAATGTTTTTAGATTAAAATACTTATACATAGGAAAACCTTATTTTTTAAATGTGATCTTGAATTTTACTGAAGTCGAAAGTCCATTTAGAATATTAAATGAAGTTACAAATGGAGATTTTACAAGAAGGGGTTTTGTGTGTGTACATATGCATGTATGTTTTGTTCCTCAGATCTTAGTGCAGGTTTGAAGTCTTAAATGCATATACTCTGTGTATATGTTGCTCTCTCTCACACTTTTTGCATTTCATCCTCATTGGAGATAAAGATTTGTTTGAAATTCAGATACATTTTAGTTAATTTTGGGTTTAAATTAGAAATGGCAATGTGATTTTAAAATTTTATCTCAATTTATATTAAAATTTTTATTTTATGTAATTTTTTGTGCCTTTTGAGGAGAAATACTTTCTGTAAATGCTTCACTGCCTATTTTTGCAGGAACATTTAGTCGATCTGGATGAACCAGCTTTGGGAGCTGGGCAAGAAGCTCTGCTTAGACAAGGGCAAGCAAAAATCATTCGTTTCGAGAGACAAGCAGAAGAATTCCTCAATGCAGTCTTTTGTAGAAAAGGTTGGTTTGTAGAAATATTAATATTTAGGATTTGCAAGAGATTGTTGATTTTGTTACTGAATTTGATCACTTTTTAATTTTTTTTTTTTTAACATTTCCATTTGCCAAGGTAAAAACTGAATAAAATTTGTGGAAGTGGTCACCCTCAGTTTTATTACTCTAAATTAATGTTTTGTTAAATTTTTAGTTAAGTAAATGGTAAAATTATAATTACAAATTGCTTTTATTTTCTTGAGACTTGAATGGGGCCTGAGGCATTGCTGCCATCAATTACCATTTTTCTTACACAAACATCCATTATTGTTTAATGTTTAGGCTCGCTGTGAAATAGGCTAGATAGAAATTATAATAACTTCTAAGAGATTTAATCTAAGTAAAAATGAAAGATTTTCTTTGTGGTCCTGGAATAAGATCTATTCAGACATTTTAATAGATATCTTATTGTTTTTAAAATGAGTAAATGATATTCTAGCTGTATACAATCTATGTAAATGAGTTTAAAAGCTTAAATGAGTTTAAAAGCTTAAATGAGTTTAAAAGCTTAAATAAAAATTAATCATTAAATAATGATTTTAGCTTTATGTTTGAATTAAGTTGGCATTTGAAAAAAACTTTTTGCCTAGAAATGTTTTTTCATAATTTTTTTTTTAAATTCGGCATTTGATTTATTTTTTACTAACCATATGGTTGAAGAGTTTCTTTTAGGTCATCTTGTCCATCCCCTTGCCTGTAGACATTTGCTTGTAACCAATGCCTTTAGGATTCTAGACTACTATGATGAACCATTTAAAAATAAAAAAATGATCATTTATTTACCAGCTTAATTTCCTTATTTTGCAGTCTCATGTTGTTTCTTGATTGAGATGAAAACTAGCTAGTACTAAAAAGTCTTAATAAAGTTAAAGACTTAATTTATAATATGACATTTGGAAGAGACCTTACAATACTCCTTTATTTTCAGTAAAAAAACTGATACCCAGAGATGTTCACTAATTCCTCCTGAACTATGACAGCAGCCTTCCAAGTGTCTTTCCCCACTTAAATATTTCCTTCCTTTATCTGCTAGAAGTAGTCTTCTGAGTAAAGCATCATTCTGGCAGTTTCATAGCACCTCCATCCTCCATCCCAATTCTAGTGGTCCCTTTTTCCTCTGGGATCAAACAGAAGATTCTTAATTTTGGCATTTAAAGCCTTTCCCTTGAGCCCTTTATTGCCTCTCTAGTTCCTTACCTTTGATCCTACTGCACAAATCAGATATTTAGTTTCACAGCTCCCTTCTGATTGCCTACACATGATAACTTCCATCTTCCTTGGGCTTCTGCTGTAGATACCCTCACCAGTCTTCATTTGAGACTCAAATCTCTACCTTCTGCTTGAGACTCTTCCCCTTCTCCAGAGTATCATTAACTTTAACAAAGAAGACTTTCCTATGTACATTGTTTTTATTTTGGATCTATATAGTTTTTTGTATAGTCTGTCTCCCTAATGGCTGTGAGCTCCTGGAGGAAAAAAACTTTATTTTGTTTTTGTTTTTTCTCTTTTCTTTACATCCCCAGAACTTTACCCAGGACCTTACATAAGTAAACACATAATATTAATATGAACTGACTTGACTGGCCAGAGAACTGTCCTGGAGAGTTAAGAAGTACAGAGTGCTTTTCCTGGGCGAACACTGTACTTCTTAGTGCTTTAGCCCATCATGTCATACTCAAATTGAAATGGGGCCTACCAAACTACAGAAGGATCCCTACATAGTGACTTAAAAAACCACATGTTAACATTACAATATGCTATTGTTAACGTTTTCTAAGTCAGTTTTACCAATATGCTTACTATTATGGGTTTTTTTTTTACATTTGGTTAAATATTTCCCAGTTATATTTTAATCTGATTCAGACCACACAGTTTTCAGCAGTGTTTGTTACTTCTCCTTTTTACAAATCTTTAAGAATTAAGTTGCAAAAAAAAAAAAAAAAAACACATTGGGAGAGAGGAGTTAGTACACAAAGTCACTAGTAAATAGCCAGCAGAATTCAAAGCCAAGTCTTCTTACTTTGAATATGGGGCTTTCTTCAGTCAGTAAACAAGCATTTAATAAATACTTTCTATTTGCCACTCACTGTGCTAAGTACAGGTGCTGTATTCTAAGAACAGAAATGTGGCCCTTGCACTCGAGGTGCTCACATTCTAATAGGGAAGACAACATACTCCCCCCCCAAAAAAAAAAATGCAAACAAGATATAGAAACTGTTAATGGGAGATAATTAGTTAATACACTATTTTTCCTTAACTTTTTCTCGTTGGTTTTATCTTGGATTAATTTTTAAATTTATCTATAACTTTTGTGGAGTTTCTTTAGGTCTGAAGATTAAATTTAGTGCTCCATGTGAGAATTTGAAGATTGGAAGGTAGGGGGAAAGAGAGAGGATTTTTCTGAGAATTAGGAAGATATGATCTCCAGGAATGACTGATCGCTTTATGACCAGAAGAAACTTTTCAGATTCCTATACAATTCTAGGAAACTTTTAATTACAGAAGAATTAGCTAAGTATATCCATGAAGGAAACTCCCATGAATATACTTAGGTAATTACATCCATGGGAG